>JAZHYW010022836.1:0-16756 GCA_037355805.1 Ixodes ricinus | reverse complement strand
ATATATATATATATATATATATATATATATATATATATATATATATATATATATATATATATATATCAGTGTGTCGAACCGAAAAAAATATGGGTTCGGTTACGGTTCAGGTTCAGGTAAATTTATTTTGTTCCGGTTCAGTTCCGGTTCGATTAATTCGATCCGCGAACCAGTTCGCGAACCCGTTCGGAAATTATAAATGACAAATTGCAACATCAAAATAAATTACAAATAAAACATCTGAAATCAGCACGTACGAAACGGGATACATCGTCGAAACTAGTAGTGCATAACGTTTATAAAAGCCTGTAGCCAATGCAAGCGGCAAACAACGACTGTCTGTTGACAGGGCTGTCTGTCACGGGCGCTAACTCCAGCGTCTGCTGAGCGTTGGTTTGAGCGCACGCGCCCGCTTGAGTCCCATGACTACGCTGGGCAGGCGACGGAAGCAACAGAAGCTCGGCAGATCCTTTGTCAAATTCGAAAGTGCGCGCAGCTTCGCTTCTCCGCGAGCGACTAGGGTTTGTATCCCTGTTTTTTTCCCCGCATTTATCGAGTTTCCGGTACGAAAAAATACGGCATGTAAATCTTGACACTTCATAGCTCGATGTACTCTGACCGGTGGTTGGGGCAGCGAAGAGCAGATATAATTCATGAATGCTCATTTCAACTGTAAATAAAATTTCTTTCTCTCCTCAAACATTATCAAACTCCACAGCCTTTTCTTTTCTCATTCCGATGGAAGCAAGCTTCAAGAACTCGCGCGTTCTAGAAACGTGTTATGAAATGAGCACACAGCAGCATTTAGGGTTTACGAGATTGTAGAAAAATGAAATCCGTGACGCGATTTTTTTTTTTTGCACAGCCTTCCAATTCTATTTTTTCCGTGCAAGCCGCGACCAGCGCAATACTGGTTCCTATGTCAAGATTCATGGATGCAGCGTTCGTTCAGTTTACTCAGCCATTCGCCCCCTCGTCACTTGCCATTCGTGACATTTTGGTGGACGTGCGGGGGTAACTCCAACTCCCCGGGATCCGGACCCTTGCTGCAGAAGCCGAAGAAGAACATCCCGACGATGACTACCGCGCCCATCGTCGTTCTGCCCGTCGCTCCGCGGACGCCTACTCCCTTCTTCGGCGAAAGCTACGAAGACGTCGAAGTACTGGATTGACCAGAATGAACGCGTTATCCGCCACAATGGCTTAACCGACGAGCAGCGCCTGCACAACGTCTATTTTTCGCTTGAGGGAACCGCCAAGCCCTGGTACGAGAACCATGAGTCCTCTTTGACGTCGTAGGACCTCTTCAAGACCAATCTGAAGGCTGCATTCATCAACCATCACCGCCGAGAGAGAGCCGAGAACCTACTGCGAACCAGAACCCAGGGCCCCAACGAGAGCGTAACCGGCTATCGTAGAGGACGTTCTGCGACTGAGTGCCCGCGCCGACCCTCGGGCTACAGAAGAGAAGAAGCTACGGATCCTCATGCGCGGGGTGAGGGACGACATCTTCGGAGGCTTCGTCCGCAACCCGCCGGCAACCGTTGACGCCTTCGTCACCGAGGCAACCAACATCGAGCGCGCCCTCAAGCGCGCGCTTCCTACCAGCGACATCCAGGCGTCGCTGCACCGCGCTGCTTAACGGCGAAAACACTCCGGGTACGCCGGACATCCGGGAAATTATCCGGGAGATCGTCCGGGAGGAACTGCGAAGGTTGGTGCCAACCGCCAGTCGTCCGCCAACTCTTTCCATCGCCGAGGCTGTCCGAGAAGAAGTGCATCAGGCCTCCAACCAGAGGTTCCCGTCACCACGGTGGCACAAGAGGAACCGACGTTAGCTACGCCGCCATGGCCCGACGCCCGCCGCAAGCTCCCCGCCAAGCCACGGCGCCACCCCGAAGAGACGCCCCAACGCCGCAGTACCCCCGACGACAGGAAGATCAGGCGCACGTTTACCCAGAGCAACTTCCGCCGAGGAAGAGGATGATAATGAACGAACCATTTTCGTGTCACCTCACAGAAACTTACAGAAGGCTCCGCGAAGAAGAACTGATACCGCCACAATCTTGCGACGTATACATGAATAACGAGCTAGCAGAAAACGAACGAAGAGAAGCGAGTCGTCGGACGCACTAAACCTAATCGCACCGTGAACTAATGCGCCTACCGTCCCGACATCGCGACGCAAGCCCAGGCAGGTAAAGACCGAGGTAAAATCCAGAAGACTCGCTGCGAAATGTCGGCGTTGCAAACCAGCTTGTTAGGCGCACGCTAACAAATCAACCACGTCAACTAGCCCATGTCAACTAGCTCAAAGAGCTTACAGATACCCTTTAAAAGGACCATGCAATAAATTTTCGGCTGGGACACATTGGGATTTTACTAATCGCATATCGTTTAGTGCGCCAAATAAAACTAGTACACGAGCGTAGAAAACTTAAAGCCGGCTTTTCGGTACGAAAATTTGGAAATACAGTGGACAATTTCGTACCATTCTTTCCTTCGAAAGTTATCTGCCTTTTCATTCTGGTGCATCCGCGGTGCCCAAACACATCAGCCGAACTTAGCTCACGCATTGGACACGAGAACTGCGTCACTCGGACGTATGCGCTCGTCAACAATCAACCCGTCGACGAATTTTTGAATTCGTCGACAGTGGCGAATCAGTGCCGCGACGGCACCTTGAGAATGACAAGTTCCACGGTGTGCTTAAAAAGCACGGTAAAAGCTTGGAATTAGGGTGCCTACTTGGAATCATTGTCTCCGGCGCAAAAGCACGTCGCGACCGCCAACGTCATGTCTAGGGGTGTCGCGAACTTTTGTCGAACCATATTTTAGGTCGAACTTTCGGGGTTCGACTGGGCCGAACCGGTTCGACGAACCTTCGAACTTTTCACCAGAATCGACCGGTTCGACTTTGTGGACAGTGTGGCCAGCCCTTGAGACAAGCATGTCTAGGTTTGGAGAACTTTTTTTTAAGCAAAGAATTATTTTATTTTATAAACAGTTGCAATTAAAAGAAACCAATTCTATTGTCACTGAAGAAGTTAATAACTTAATTGTTTGTACTGCATTAACTAAAATAACCAATCAGCGCTGCCCTTAATTCCTCCCTTAGCCATCACCACTCCAATCCGAAGCCAACTGGCCAGCCTGTCGCGCATGCGCACATGAGTCGAACCTCAATACAAGGTTCGTCGAATTTTCCACTAAAAGGTCGAAAAGGTCGAACCTGGTCGAACTCGAACCTCGGCCGGTTCGCGACCCCCCTAGTCATGTCACGCCAACAGCTGAACCTGTTGGCAGCATGTATTCGGCTCGAGATCACTTGGCCGCTTCTTCTGGCTACGAATTGAAGGCGTGAACCTTGCTAATTTTTTTTTTTAATTTGTTTCTGCGACTTATATTGTGTGTGGTGAAAACCGAACGCGTTTCATAGGTCATTAAAGACAGGGATCTTACATCTTAAAATCTCTTACGGCGAAAGAACACACCGGCACGATGGCGCCATCTACATGGTGACGTTGGAACTGCATTTCACTAGTGTGGAAGGTTTTAGGGTATTTGCGACGCCAAACGTACGTACTGCTTACGAGAAATGGTCGTTTAGGACATTGGCCACAGCTTTTTAAGCTAAGAAAGAAGGAATGACGTGCGAAAAAATAGGGAATATACGAGACCGCCAAGTGCTCCACTGCTACACGATAGGTGGCGCCATAGTGTTTTTTCGTCGTAAGAAGTTTAATAGAGAGTTCGTTTCACACGCTCTGACACCGTTTGAGTTCTCTCCTACAGAATGCATTGCACTCGCCGAGTGTCGCGCGGAGAACTGGCCTCAAACGAACTTGCCGAATGCACCGAGTGCAGAGTGATGCTGTCGCCATCTATGTTGTGTAGAGAGAGTACCGACCTCAAAACGAAACTAGCGCTACAGTACTAGCGCATTTCTCTTCGACGTGACGGGTGGGAATGCAAGAGTGGTTGCAGCAACCAACGTTTACCTATAAACGTTGGTCGCTGCAACCTGTAGTTTTTATTTGCGATGACTTCAAGCCAGTGTTGTGCCCGTTACCGAAAATAAGAATCGAAATAGCGTTACTCGTTAGCTTGGAAAAAGTTAACGGGTTACAGAGCTCCATTACCATTTTGCAAATGTAACGAAATATTGGTGTCGTTACTAGCATTGACTAACGGACGTTATTCTACGTTAGTTTGTCGTAAGTTTGTGTTTCACTGTTAGTATATGACAGCTGTTAGTATATGACTGTTGGTATATGACTGTAGCATCTCAACCACAAACGTCTTCACAAGATTGCCGAACCGTTCTTGAGAAACGGGAACTTGATGCTGTCGATCTTCATCTGCTTCAGCAAGGACGCGTCGAGACAGTGGGTTGTAGTCTCTGTCTTTCGTTTTCTTGAAAGCACCTCGAACTCTGATAGCTTCTGCGAATAGAGGGACTGGCGGAAAAGAAAAAAATTAGGACTGATGCGAAGCATTATGTTAGTTTCTACATATCAGTGGTGAGGTACAACGAAATATTAACTAAATAAACTGTATCAAAGAATTAGTACAGAAAAAACTGTCTACATGAATCGCAAACTTAAACAAATATCAAATAGGCGTGTTTATATATAACTGTCATTATTTATTTATACTCTTTCTGAAATATACAAGTAAACTAAACTAAGCCGTTTTCGAAAAGTTTTCGCTAGCTTACTTTAATGAGCATAGTGAGATGTAGCTGAAAAACTATGCGACTACCAAAACGATCTCGAAAGAAAGGGGGGTTCTTTTGGCTAACAAAACTTAACTACTACATTTCAACGAAAAAAAGGTAAGTGACAGCGAAAAATAACTTGTCTTAATGTGCTTTCTTTTTCAAATTAGAGTTCGACGTCCCGGGTGTGCTCAGCAGCTTGAGTTGCGGCATACAGAGTATATATGAAAACAGCAAATTGTCTGACTTCGTTTCCCTCAGTTCAAACATAGCACTTAGCCTTGGCCATGGTAACGGAGTTTCGGTGGCCGTTGCCATCTTGCACGAAATGTTAAACGGGAGGTGGCAATAAAAAGGGCTTTTATAACAAGCGTTCCAAAACGGCCTTGTTGGTTAGAGGCAGACGTTGCACGGCAGAGACAACTGTTCAGAACACGGACTGCTCAAATACAACACATCTCATAGCCACGCCGGTTTTAGTCACGGTTCGGTTTAGGCTACACAAGCAACTAATGGCTGATTCGGGTGGTCATTTCCCGGCAAAATATTTTGCCATATCTCCGGCAAGGGCGTTCGCGTGGTCAAACGCTGGTGAGTGCGCGCCGTTCAGGTGGCGCTTCTCAGGCGTGCGCCGGCAGTTTACCGGCACAATGTTTGCCCGAGCTTCAAGAGGTCGGGAAGCTTGTCTGCCAGACTGTATCCGGTATCGTCATATCCAAATTGGGAAAAAAGAACCAGTCGAAACAGTGCTTGCCGATAGCAGGTTCGTGTAGAAATGAAAAACGAAACCATTGAGACAGACACCCCTCTGTGGTCTGAGAAAAGACAGCAAAAACAACGGAGATAAAAATAACATATTTTAAAGAAAGCTTGCGCAAGATCAATTTGCTAGTGGGACACAGCGTGTCCCATAGCGCTGTAAACAAAAAATGTATTGATAGTGCTGCAGCTTGAAACTTGAACGCGCATTACTATTTCAAAGGGCTGGGGCAAATTAAAATGATGAGGATTCCAGAAAAAAGGTAATAACAAGAAAGTAGAATATAAACAGCGACGCTGGTGAGCCTTCTGGGAATATTGTAAGATGGCAACATTTCTTCGGGGATCCAAACAAAATGTATTAAAATTTGTTTACCCACATCTCAGAGTCCGAATATATGTTACTGATGCCTACAGCGTGCGTATTGTATCATAAAAATAATCGAGGAAGATGATAACAAAGTTCACGCGCGACCCAGGCAAACGAAAACGCCAGTTGCAGGCGCTCTATGCTCGGGTGGAGAGGGTCACATGGCGCGCCGCTGGCGCAGTTTTGGTCAACGTTACTGGAGCAAGCTTGCTCCAGTAACGTTTGTTTTGGTTGCCTGTGCCGCCGGTGTGGGCTCGCCGGAGATTGACCACCCGAATTCGCCATAAGGCAAATGTTTCCACAAAAAAAGAGCAGGCCGATCGCGTATTATAAGCAATAATTATAACAATATATGATTATGGCTGATTATAAACGAAGTATAGCACCGGCCACACTTTGGTTATAATCACATGCATACTCGTAGTATCTTTACGTCTACATATAACTAAAAATGTGAGGAGCGTTTTTATGTTAAGCTATTTACCCTAAGTTTCTCTTTCACTGCTAAAAACTATTTTCTTTTTACGCCGGCAGCTGCAAAGTAAGGGCGATGCAGACAAGAGCCATCACGATCACTTCTACGAATGTGTCTCTCTAGAAGAATGGTACAGTAGCCTTCACACACAACCAGGAACTGCGAGAGTGAAAAGGCGGGCGCAGCGTCCAACAATAGATAATTCGGTTTTTGAATGCCAGTGAGTTGGGGGCACGCTTTCTTGTGGAAGACTACGGTATTTATGTTCTGACGAACTGCGACAAGCGCACATGAAGGCACTCTATGCGACACAAGGAAGGTGCCGTCCGTGGTGGTGACGCAGTCTTTCGTCTAATCTTTGAGGCGCTGTGGGAGAAAGGATGCCCAGAGGATTTAGTGGGAGGCGACCTTCTGAACGGGAGTCGTTCTCCAGCGAGAGACCGCACCTTTGTACCACAGCGGCAGGGATTCTAAAAGATGTTGACGTCTTTCTGGGGATGTTCGCCGTTCAGTGCTGCGATAACCTTGTCACTTGTTTTGATTCAAAGCGTGGGAACGTCAACGCTTCCAAACTTAAAGTTTATCCTCTCTGTTGTTGACAGAGCGAGAATATATGTGTTTTGAAGAGGAGGAAGTGACCAGCTGGAGTAGCTAGGGACGCTGAGGCAAAATCCTTCGAGCGGTGGCCGACTGTTGTCTTCTGAACGGATGTCTCTTTTCAACAGACGGCTGCTCCTTCAGAATACTGCGACGGCGATCTTAGCAGCTTCTGTGCAAAGACTGCACCAAGGACGCTCAGGGGTTCCGCGCAGCGATAATCTCGCGCGTCTTGGGACCGGTCGTGGGAATGTTCAAAGTGTCTTCCGAAGGAGTTTGAAATGACGCCGTTTATACATAGTTTTGTTGAAGTTTCTTTGATACTTTTACGTAGTGTACAGAGTAAGAATTATTTTGCTTTCAAAGAATCATGTGGCAATTTTTAATCAAAAGTAACGAGTGACGGATAACATAATTTGATAGGAGATACCGTAAAATAATAACGACATTACTTTACTCGTTAGACATTTGGGATTCTAAAGAGTACGTTAGTAAGTTAGAAAACTAAAGCGTTACCAGTAACATCGTTACTTAAAACGCGTTAGTTACAGCACTGCTTCAAGCAACTCGGCTATCGTAGAGATATTTACAGACGGCATAAATTTCCGAGACCAGCTAACTACAAAGCAGCTGGTTGCGATCTTTCAATTTTTATAACCGTTTACACCGTAGAAAACTGATAATTCTGTCCGCGCAGAAGCTTAATTAGTTTGAGCATGATATTATGCGTGAACCACCGAAAGGGTACGGCTTAAAACTAGTCGGTTGGAATATCCAGCAAAACGCTTCGTGGGACTTTCGATTCCGATGGTCGTTACAGGTGGATTAGATTTTAACCTTGGTGATGGCGTCGAGAACGAGGAAGCTTTCTCAAACAAAATACGACATGGAAAGATAGCTGACGTAGGTAAATGTTAAACATTATGATGTTGCCCAAGCATCGGGAAAAGTCACTATGTTTAGCTTCCTGCTGGGGGAGCTTTGTCGACGAATGTTAAATTTTTCACCCGCACACGGATGGTGATAAAGATCTCAGGGGCCGCTGATGCGTTTGTTTTGAGCATTTCTTTACACAGTGGCATAGCCTATGACACTGGTATATTTGAGCGTCTGTACGACAACAGAGTAACTAAAAACTTGCAAAGAAAGCACGGGTTGTCAATTGCTTCCTTCATGAAATAGTAGACGCTCACAATTCAAGGTCGCTTTTATTCCGTTGCCTGCAGGGCGCGATTTCTACCAGAAAATCTACTTTTTTCCTTTCAGTTCCGCTGCCCGAATGGCACATCGTAGCAGACGAACCCTTGTCGTCTGCTCCCGCTCCTCGCCAGAGCGAGGCACGACGGGATTGCGTTTTGGCGCACGCTCGATTTTTTCGGTGCAGCGAGTGCATGCACGCGTGAAGTGTCGGCGCTGAAACGAACTCGGAGAGTGCAACCACTCGTGGATTGCCGGCCGAAACGAACCCGCTCCACGTTGCGAGTGGGCACACGTGGCCACGAGTGCCGTGAAACGAACTCGCTATAAGAGGTTTCAAGGCACCCTGTCCTAAGAAGTGGCAAGTGTGTGAGTGGGCCTTCATATCCTTCGGACATAGCTATCCGTGGACAGAGTGCTAATTCATCATTCAAAAGACGGTCTGCATACAGATTTGAACGCGGGTTACCGCGAGATCCCTGCTTCGAATGCCACATGGCAATGAGTTCAAGGAGAAAACTTGGCACGCGGCATTCGAACCACAGATATTACGGTGACTCGTGTTTGCAGACAGCCTTTTGTTTGATGTATAAGCATAGCAATGACACTTAGTGTTTTTTTTCCAACAATCGTCATGTTTGCTTTAAGAATGACACACTTCCGCGTCACAAATTCCTGGGAGCCAACCATAAAACACGTTCAGGTCGGGCTCGGGTAGGGCTGGGGTAGGGCTCATGATAAAAATAACAGTCGGGTCTCGGGCCGGGTCCGAACCGAAATATTTATTGGTCGGGTCGGGCTCGGGCTGTCGTTCACAAACCATAGTCGGACTCGGGCTGGGTTCGGGTCAGGCCTTTATCGGGGCGGCTCGATTTAATCTCCACCCGGGGCTCCCTGCATGACTTATGCGCCACACCTGCCGGAACGCCGGTGGGCCAGCTCATAATGCAGCACCATGTACCTGAAAACAAGGACTCTTTCATATTGTCGATTGTCGCAAGGAAGCTCGATGCGCGTGCAAAAACTGTCAGACACTGGCATAATAAAAAACACAGCACTCAAACGCTAACTACGCTACCGAAATGAGGGTCGGTACTGCACAAAAGGCTTCATTGGTAGCCGACATTCAGCTTTGTAAGAGCTACGTGCGTGAGCGTCGATTGTTATCCGGAATACGAAGTGGGTTTGGGAGAAAAGAGAAGAGTTTTTTCCACCGAAAAATCAAATTAAGCGTCACCAAACGCTCAGTCTCTACCCAGGTTTCCGGGGATTGCGAACACATCAAGGTTAATGACGTTTTCTACCGGGAACGCGCCTCGTTTCCTGATTGAAAATTTTCAAAAATCGCTTAGAACTTTTGAGCGAGATAGCGGTATACGTTCTAAAACCTTTGTATTTGCTTCCGCTACATTTGGGTAAAAACTCAACGTTCGGCGTTGGGGATAATTTTTGCTGTGAGAAAAACACCGTTCTTTTTCCTCTCAAACCCTCGGTATTTTGAATATACACGCTCTGCCGCCTGCGTCCTTGATATCCGCGACGTGTATAGTATTGGAGAAAATCGCGAACAATCATACTTCTGTTGGAATGTTGTTTCTCCTGTTGGGAAAAACAGCGCGAATTACTTGCTTTGTTGTCGATCAGGGCGGTGGAAGACGATGGTTTCATGTTCCGCGAAGTTCTTAAAACTTAGTCGGTGATCGAGCATTTGTGCGCGCAGAAAAAGCGGTGTTATCAGGGAGGCACTGGTTACAGTAAATAGTAATCTACTTTTCTTAATGGGGCGTTGTCCATGTTACCATTTGTCTACGTAAACCACGAGCTCTGTGAACAGCGAACAATGTTTGTCATAGAGGGAGCAAGCTCAAGTCGCTGGGGTCTCAGCGTTTGTAAACAGAGCAAGAGTTTGTGTCAAGTGCGAATCATAAAGAAAGAAAATAATTTTTCATAACGTTGCCAACCGCACGCTCGCTATGTTTCTCAGAGAATCCAGTCACGCCGTCTACTTTCCCGGGTGGCAATGAGGTCGAGCTGCGGGTAAAGCCCCTTCATGTTTTAAAAGTAACGCAAAGCGAGTTGACGCAAGAGGCACGTGCAACGTGCAACCCTTGGGAAGATCATGGCGGCACTGCGCAGAACTGAGCTAGATTTCAGAAGCCTTGTTCTTCCCAGAAGTCTCGCGCGGCACGTGTTTCGAGCATTTCCACAACAAAGAATGGCGCCACTTTTCTCAGGAGGGGCTTTTTCTGTGAGGGGGTGGGTTGTCCTAGGCTTTGTCGTCTTTTATAGCTGCCTTTTTAATTTTTTTTTTCATAAAAGCGATAGGTTTATGAGGGCTCAAGCCTACCTTGGGGTGCATGGCGACTCAAATCTTTCACTCAAGAGATTTGGCAATCTGCACTGGCAGCGTAGACAGTCACACATAAAACGACAAACATAGCGCCTCATAAGCCGTAACCCACTTCTTGGCTCCTCCATTCTCGAGGGCTTCATTTACAGGCGAAATACTCAGCCCGGAAAATACTCGATAAATATTTCTACGGCTTTCAACGGTATGTGAATACATATACCTCGTCTCATTTCTGCTAACCGAATGTTTTGTATTTCAACGGTTACTCGAGGACATCGCGTACGTACTACGACACATGGCCCGACGCCAGCGGACGCTCCAAACAAAAGGGCCACGAGCTTACAATACTTTTCTACGGCGGCTGCCAACAGCCGCCTTATTAAATTCGCATGGTCGAGACCACAACAAACGTGTTTGACCTTGTTGGCGAAGAAACTCGACCTCAAGGTCTTTTCCCGAAAGCTCATGTATAGCGCATATTGCGAGGCTTCTTCCGCGTTTCTGTGTTGCACCAGGGCCTCACCAATAAATCGAGATATCATTTTTTTTTAATATTCGTTCTCGAAGCAGTGACGTTAAAAGTGCTGTAGCCTCTCGGTCGTTTGTTTGTATATTTACTGAAAAGGCGAGAACGGCAGAGAGGAGCTTCAGTTGTCCCCCCTCCAGCCTTCGACAACGAATTTAGGAGCCTCGTGCACCTCGAACGTGCGCGCAGAGCCAAAGCACGGCGGAAGGCATGGAACACGTGCTGGTGGCCGGGCTTTTGAAAGACAGGCCCTGCCGTTCGCTCTCTATCAGTGGCTGTAGTATACAATTCTAACAAATGCTAAGGGGGGACACTGGCTAGAGATTTAACTTCTGAACTACTCAAGTGATCGGAATGAAATTTGACGGGGATGTTTAACGTAAGATGTAGGTGTATTGTGCAGACTTTCAGCTCTTTAAAGAACAATTTGACATACCTGCATAAAAAGATGTGTCACTCTTTGTTAAGAAATCTATGATATGCAAATGAAGCTATTAAACACCATTTTGACGGCTTGAATACAAACTGGGGGATGTGGGACTTCGGGCTATCTAGTTTTATAACTCCAAAGTAGATATTTCAGAAAGTGTCATTACCTCTTAAAACGAGATGCATACCTGTCCGATCTAATTTTTTCAAAAACATTGAATTTTCTCAGTGAGGACTTTAACTTAAAACAAAATTAAGTAGATAGCACGATTCCCCAGTAAATTTCAGCTCAGAAAAATTTTGATTGTGGTATCAGAATACTTTTATCTTCGAACAAAAGATCTCATTCGTGTGAAATTTGCAGCAAAAAGTGAAGCTGAGAAAAATGCATTCAAACATTGAACTCTTTTACTTTGTTATAGCTCTCGCAATGGTTTGAAATATTTTATATCAATGTAACTATTTGGTGCATGGTTATCAAATTTAGTGTAAAGGTGTACAATTAGTTTCAAAAACCGAAAACCTGAAATATAAAAAAATTGAATGTTTTCGAAAAAATTTGAAATTTAGGCCCATTTAGGGAATACAGAGTGGGCAAAGACGGGCAAGATCTAACCTCCCGGGTGGGAACAAGACGTTCTCTCGTCAGTCCCCTCCCCCCCCCCCTTTTTTTTTTGTTGGTCGAGCCGAATCTCAACAATATAGTTATTGCTACGTTTTCATTGCATTAAAAAAAAAGCAATAAAACAGGTAACTCAGGGGTGATAAAGGAAGTAAAGGTAACCCGGAACCCAGTTTCAATCATATGGATTTTCGATTCTGTTAATAAAGTCCCAGATGCCGAACCGTGCAGCCGTGAACTTTATTTAGAAAAGGTATTTTCAGGTGATAAAACATTTCTCAGAGCTCGGTTGAACTTGTATTTTGTGCATCACATGCAGACTTGTGCTCGTTACTTGAAAAATGTAATGGATTACAATTACAAATTTCCGAGCCTCAAATGTAATGGATTACTGGTACAAATTACTTTCGCTGAAAAGTAACGGATTACTTTACTCGTTGCGTTACAAATTACTTTCACGTAACTTTTTCTATACGCTTATCCAGAAAACAATAGAAACAATTTTGATAATCTTTAAAGATTGTTTTGCAACACTACTTTTATTTCTCATTCGCCCGTAAGTTATGTATGATGGCACTCCGTTCACATGTAAATTGACGAGGCACCGAAAACTGCAACCACACCTGCCATCCCGCTAGCTTACGGCCTCCGGAAATGATCCCTGGGCCGCTAAACTCGTCAGACACAAAGTTGGGGCCGAAGTTGACGAATCGCACCGATTGGCCTATCACGACGATGACTTCGCGCTTTTTTCGCCAACGCCAACGAACTTTCGGCCCCAACTTTGTGTTTCACGAGTTTAGGGACCCTGGAATTGTGCAGACAAAGCTTGTGGTGCGCATGCTCAGTAGCAGCATCTACCTCGATTCGGAGCTGAAGAAGCGATCTACGAATGCTCCCTTTTGACTCGGGTGTTTCGCATGTTATTCACAAGAAAAGAAAAACTTGGTTCTAACGTTAGAATATATCAGCCACTGCAGAATGCAGGTGTTCCAGCTTACCTTGATGTGTTTCCGTAGATTCGAGTTTTTGTGTTCTTCCTGGTGACAATGTGTGATTTTTCGGAAAGCAAAGTATGCACTGAAACTCTAGGTTTCCGTTCTCCTTAATGCCCTGAATTTTGAACATCTCATTAAGAGATGGCCATGAAGACGACGGACACTCCATGACCGAAAATTCGACCAGTCAGAGAAAAAGTGGTGGTTACGGGTTATCGATCGTTCATCGGTGCTCACTTTCACACCAATATTCGTGGAGGCCAGGGGAGGGAGGGCATACAGAGCGAGAGAAGCGGTGGCCATCGGTCTCACAACACAATAAAAAATCACACCACTTTTACGCGTTCTCGCTCTCTTCCTGTCAGCACTCCTAGATGCCCCCCCCCCCCCTTTATGTTGACAGTTGACTGTAAAGTGAGGAGCGGACTCGACCACCACGCCCAGACTAGTAAACCAAAAGAAGTATCGTCCGTACCATCGAAGACGACGCTCTTAGCCTCGCGCCGGGCGCTTTTCAGCCGTGCCTCAAGAGCGTGCTAGAATAAAGTAGCGCACATCAAAGACAAAGAGAATTCGACTTTCTTCCTCGAGGCTACATCGTTTGCTACATCAGTTTGAACTAAATCGAGGGGGTACGGACCCGCGTTTGATGGTGCAGGTGGCGGGAGACGTCGAAGAAGTTGAAAATACCAGATCAGATTTATTTTCCTCAAAGGTATCCCTTGGGATACATTACATGAGGGGGGAATAAATACACCATTCAAGGAACAATAATAAAAGGTAAACAGCAAAACAAACAAAAAAGCATTAATTGATCACACTTTACAAATAAGAATTACAAATGTCGCGAAATTTATTGGTATTAGTTCCATGGACGATGTGAGCAGGTAAGGAATTCCAGTCGGCAATAGCAAGTAAAAGGGAAGAATTTCGAAATTTGTTAGTTCTGGAGAAGAGAGGCTGAATTTTTAGTGGATGATCGCGGCGCTTTGAAATGTAAGATGGATCTTGGAGATAGAGGCTACGAAATTCCGATGATGAGTAGTAGATGCCATGAAGGAAAGCAAGACGGGCTAGTTTGGTTCTAACGGTTAGAGGTTTCAACTCCAGGTTGGTTTTAATAATAGTGACGCTCGAGGTTCGTGAATAGTCATGCATGATGTAGCGTGATGCCTTGTTTTGAACGGATTCGAGCTTGTTAAGAAGGTATGCTTGATGAGGCCACCAGATGATGTTGGCGTATTCGAGTTTGGATCGCACAAATGCTTTGTAGGCGGTTAGTTTGACTGTCTGAGATGAGCGGAAAAGGTTGCGTTTGATGTATCCGAGTGATTTACATGCACTTGAAACGGTGTTATTGATATGATCGTTCCAGGTGAGGTCCTCTGAAAAAATTACTCCTAAGTACTTGTATGTTCGAACTTTTTCTATGTCTTCGTGGTTAATGGAGTAATTCCTTTGCGTGGAAGAAGGCTGACTGGCAAATGTTATAAATCTTGTTTTGTTAGTGTTCAATCTCAGTTGCCATGTGCTGCACCAAAGTGAAATCATGTTGAGGTCTTGCTGTAGCAGTGCTTGATCATCTGGGTTGGTGATGCGCCGGTAGATAACACAGTCATCTGCAAAAAGTCTTATGGAGGATGTTAAGCTAAGAGGAAGGTCGTTTATGTAAATGAGAAATAAAAGCGGACCCAATACGCTGCCTTGAGGGACACCGGACTTTACTGATAATTTTGAAGACTTACTCTCTCCGACATATGTAGCCTGTTTACGATTTTCAAGAAAAGTGGCAATCCATTGTATGATAACAGGATGAATGTTAAGTTGAGACAGCTTGTACAACAAGCGTTGGTGAGGTACGGAGTCGAAAGCTTTGGCAAAATCAATAAATATGGCATCAGTAGGTCTGGAAGAGTGAATGTTTTCGTGCAAATTAGTAACAAATTCAAAAAGTTGCGTTTCACACGAAAAACCTTTTCTGAATCCATGTTGGTTAGTACAAATTAGGTCATGGTCAGATAAGTAGCTAATGACATGAGAATATATGACATGCTCCATAATTTTGCATGGTACACTTGTTAATGAAATTGGCCTATAATTAGAGACATGTTTTTTATCACCAGATTTAAAAATTGGTAGCACTTTCCCAAATCTCCAATCCGCCGGAAGGTACATCAGCTCTACAGATTGCTTGAAAATGAGATATAGTAGATGACAAGATATGGTTCGTGTTACCTTCAAAAGTTTGGGACATATATCGTCTTCGCCAGGTGCAGAGCTTGGGGAGAGTCGATCAATAATTGCCAAAATGCCTTCTTGTGTAAAGGTGACAGATTCACATGATATGGTTGAGGATACACAAATTGAATCACATGGCAAAGGAAACTGTTCCTCAGTGAAAACAGATACAAAATACTCATTAAAAACGGTTGCTGAATCATGGTTGGAGAGCTCCTGTCCTTGCTCGTCATAAATCTTAGGCAAAGTTCGCTCTTGTTTAGGACCGATGGTCTTCCAAAATATTTTGGGGTTTGTTTTTAATAAATTTAGAAGGTCACTCATGTAATATTTATTTTTTGCCTTTCTAATTTCAGATTTGTACTTTTTGTAGCACTCATTATATTTTGACCAGTCTATAACTAGATTACTTAACTTTGCTTTAGAAAACAGACGTTTTTTCTTATTAGATAGTCTTTTTAACCAGTTAGTGAACCATGGTCGTTCAGCATTCGTTTTTAGCACAATTTTCGGAACGAAAGTCGACTTTAGTCTCTTAAACTCCATTTTCAACATATTCCAGTTTGCCTCAAGCGATCTTTTGTTAAAATTTTCTAAATACTTGGACGCAAAACTTTGAAAAGAGGCAACAAGAGCTTCCTTGTCGACTTTCGAATAATCATATATAATTTTTGGTGCCGTAGTTCTAAACTCAATCGGGAGTGTCATTTCAACAAAAACAATGTTATGGTCACTAATTTTACCGAGAACATCAACTGACCTAATATTGTGAGGAGACGACGTAAACACAAGGTCTAGTATAGCATTGTTCCTTGTAGGCTGAGTAACGATTTGATTAAGGTTAAAAATGCTTGCTATATCCAAATAATTAGAGGCTTCTACTGGGTTTGAACATGCATTTTCAATACGCCCTTCTTTCCAGTTAACACCAGGGTAGTTGAAGTCCCCTCCTAACATAATACAACAATCCGGGTAGGAACATTTAATAGATTCGATGCATTCAAACAATTTCTCTGAAAAGCCACTATCTCTTCCCGGAGGGCGATAACAGGCACCAAGAATAAGACATGAGCGAGCAAATTCTAGTCGAACCCACAACACTTCTAGGCTACTATCAACGGGAATGAGAGATGCGTTAATAGATTTGCTAACTGCAATAAGGACCCCTCCCCCCCGCGACAGCGTACGATCTTTCCGAAATAGATTGAATGACTCACTCAGAAGAAGCTCCACATTTTCAACTTCAGGTGTTAACCACGTTTCAGTTCCTATCACTATCTTAGCATTGGTATCGTCGATGACCGATGCAAGATCGTCTTGTTTAGAAAAAAGACTACGGAAGTTAGCGAGAATGAGTGAGACGTCAACTTTTTTTTTGGCTACGTGTTACCTCATGCTATTGCACAGTCATATTGTTGTTCTGAAGTTGCCTTAGCAAAATCACCTCGTCACTCTGGGGACAATAGCAGAACTGC
>JAZHYW010022832.1:0-102898 GCA_037355805.1 Ixodes ricinus | reverse complement strand
GCATTCAACATTGAACTCTTTTACTTTTGTTATAGCCTCGCAATGGTTTGAAATATTTTATATCAATGTAACTATTTGGTGCATGGTTATCAAATTTAGTGTAAAGGTGTACAATTAGTTTCAAAAACCGAAAACCTGAAATATAAAAAAAAATGAATGTTTTCGAAAAAATTTGAAATTTAGGCTTATTTAGGGAATACAGAGTAGGCAAAGACGGGCAAGATCTAACCTCCCGGGTGGGAACAAGACGTTTTCCAGCCCCCCCCCCCCCCCCCTTTTTTTTTGTTGGTCGAGCCAGAATCTCAACAATACAGTTATTGCTACGTTTTCATTGCATTAAAAAAAGCAATAAAACAGGTAACTCAGGGGTGATAAAGGAAGTAAAGGTAACCCGGAACCCAGTTTCAATCATATGGATTTTCGATTCTGTTAATAAAGTCCCAGATGCCGAACCGTGCAGCCGTGAACTTTATTTAGAAAAGGTATTTTCAGGTGATAAAACATTTCTCAGAGCTCGGTTGAACTTGTATTTTGTGCATCACATGCAGACTTGTGCTCGTTACTTGAAAAATGTAATGGATTACAATTACAAATTTCCGAGCCTCAAATGTAATGGATTACTGGTACAAATTACTTTCGCTGAAAAGTAACGGATTACTTTACTCGTTGCGTTACAAATTACTTTCACGTAACTTTTTCTATACGCTTATCCAGAAAACAATAGAAACAATTTTTGATAATTTTAAAGATTGTTTTGCAACACTACTTTTATTTTTCATTCGCCCGTGTTATGTAGATGCACTCCGTTCACATGTAAATTGACGAGGCACCGAAAACTGCAATCACACCTGCCATCCCGCTAGCTTACGGCCTCCGGAAATGATCCTTAGCCGCTAAACTCGTCAGACACAAAGTTGGGGCCGAAGCTGACGAATCGCACCGATTGGCCTATCACGACGATGACTTCGCGCTTTTTTCTGCCAACGCCAACGAACTTTCGGCCCCAACTTTGTGTTTCACGAGTTTAGGGACCCTGGAATTGTGCAGACAAAGCTTTGTGGTGCGCATGCTCAGTAGCAGCATCTACCTCGATTCGGAGCTGAAGAAGCGATCTACGAATGCTCCCTTTGACTCGGGTGTTTCGCATGTTATTCACAAGAAAAGAAAAACTTGGTTCTAACGTTAGAATATTCAGCCACTGCAGAATGCAGGTGTTCCAGCTTACCTTGATGTGTTTCCGTAGATTCGAGTTTTTTGTTCTCTCCTGGTGACAATGTGTGATTTTTCGGAAAGCAAAGTATGCACTGAAACTCTAGGCTCTGTTCTCCTAATGCCCTGAATTTTAAATATCTCATTAAGAGATGGCCATGAAGACGACGGACACTCCATGACCGAAAATTCGACCAGTCAGAGAAAAAGTGGTGGTTACGGGTTACTCGATCGTTCATCGGTGCTCACTTTCACACCAATATTCGTGGAGGCCAGGGGAGGGAGGGCATACAGAGCGAGAGAAGTGGTGGCCATCGGTCTCACAACACAATAAAAATCACACCACTTTTACGCGTTCTCGCTCTCTTCCTGTCAGCACCCCTTAGATGCCCCTCCCCCCCTTTATGTTGACAGTTGACTGTAAAGTGAGGAGCGGACTCGACCACCACGCCCAGACTAGTAAACCAAAAGAAGTATCGTCCGTACCATCGAAGACGACGCTCTTAGCCTCGCGCCGGGCGCTTTTCAGCCGTGCCTCAAGAGCGTGCTAGAATAAAGTAGCGCACATCAAAGACAAAGAGAATTCGACTTTCTTCCTCGAGGCTACATCGTTTGCTACATGCGTTTGAACCCTCAAATCGAGGGGGTACGGACCCGCGTTTGATGGTGCAGGTGGCGGGAGACGTCGAAGAAGTTGAAAATACCAGATCAGATTTATTTTCCTCAAAGGTATCCCATTGGGATACATTACATGAGGGGGGGAATAAATACAACATTCAATGAACAATAATAAAAGGTAAACAGCAAAACAAACAAAAAAGCATTAATTGATCACACTTTACAAATAAGAATTACAAATGTCGCGAAATTTATTGGTATTAGTTTCATGGACGATGTGAGCGGGTAAGGAATTCCAGTCGGCAATAGCAAGTAAAAGGGAAGAATTTTGAAATTTGTTAGTTCTGGAGAAGAGAGGCTGAATTTTTAGTGGATGATCGCGGCGCTTTGAAATGTAAGATGGATCTTGGAGATAGAGGCTACGAAATTCCGATGATGAGTAGTAGATGCCATGAAGGAAAGCAAGACGGGCTAGTTTGGTTCTAACGGTTAGAGGTTTCAACTCCAGGTTGGTTTTAATAATAGTGACGCTCGAGGTTCGTGAATAGTCATGCATGATGTAGCGTGATGCCTTGTTTTGAACAGATTCGAGCTTGTTAAGAAGGTATGCTTGATGAGGCCACCAGATGATGTTGGCGTATTCGAGTTTGGATCGCACAAATGCTTTGTAGGCGGTTAGTTTGACTGTCTGAGATGAGCGGAAAAGGTTGCGTTTGATGTATCCGAGTGATTTACATGCACTTGAAACGGTGTTATTGATATGATCGTTCCAGGTGAGGTCCTCTGAAAAAATTACTCCTAAGTACTTGTATGTTCGAACTTTTTCTATGTCTTCGTGGTTAATGGAATAATTCCTTTGCGTGGAAGAAGGCTGACTGGCAAATGTTATAAATCTTGTTTTGTTAGTGTTCAATCTCAGTTGCCATGTGCTGCACCAAAGTGAAATCATGTTGAGGTCTTGCTGTAGCAGTGCTTGATCATCTGGGTTGGTGATGCGCCGGTAGATAACACAGTCATCTGCAAAAAGTCTTATGGAGGATGTTAAGCTAAGAGGAAGGTCGTTTATGTAAATGAGAAATAAAAGCGGACCCAATACGCTGCCTTGAGGGACACCGGACTTTACTGATAATTTTGAAGACTTACTCTCTCCGACATATGTAGCCTGTTTACGATTTTCAAGAAAAGTGGCAATCCATTGTATGATAACAGGATGAATGTTAAGTTGAGACAGCTTGTACAACAAGCGTTGGTGAGGTACGGAGTCGAAAGCTTTGGCAAAATCAATAAATATGGCATCAGTAGGTCTGGAAGAGTGAATGTTTTCGTGCAAATTAGTAACAAATTCAAAAAGTTGCGTTTCACACGAAAAGCCTTTTCTGAATCCATGTTGGTTAGTACAAATTAGGTCATGGTCAGATAAGTAGCTAATGACATGAGAATATATGACATGCTCCATAATTTTGCATGGTACACTTGTTAATGAAATTGGCCTATAATTAGAGAC
Organism: Ixodes ricinus; assembly: GCA_037355805.1. Taxonomy (NCBI): domain Eukaryota; kingdom Metazoa; phylum Arthropoda; class Arachnida; order Ixodida; family Ixodidae; genus Ixodes; species Ixodes ricinus. The sequence continues at coordinate 99,567 of JAZHYW010022832.1, read as the reverse complement.
ATGTTTTTTATCACCAGATTTAAAAATTGGTAGCACTTTCCCAAATCTCCAATCCGCCGGAAGGTACATCAGCTCTACAGATTGCTTGAAAATGAGATATAGTAGATGACAAGATATGGTTCGTGTTACCTTCAAAAGTTTGGGACATATATCGTCTTCGCCAGGTGCAGAGCTTGGGGAGAGTCGATCAATAATTGCCAAAATGCCTTCTTGTGTAAAGGTGACAGATTCACATGATATGGTTGGGGATACACAAATTGAATCACATGGCAAAGGAAACTGTTCCTCAGTGAAAACAGATACAAAATACTCATTAAAAACGGTTGCTGAATCATGGTTGGAGAGCTCCTGTCCTTGCTCGTCATAAATCTTAGGCAAAGTTCGCTCTTGTTTAGGACCGATGGTCTTCCAAAATTTTGGGGGTTTGTTTTTAATAAATTTAGAAGGTCACTCATGTAATATTTATTTTTTGCCTTTCTAATTTCAGATTTGTACTTTTTGTAGCACTCATTATATTTTGACCAGTCTATAACTAGATTACTTAACTTTGCTTTAGAAAACAGACGTTTTTTCTTATTAGATAGTCTTTTTAACCAGTTAGTGAACCATGGTCGTTCAGCATTCGTTTTTAGCACAATTTTCGGAACGAAAGTCGACTTTAGTCTCTTAAACTCCATTTTCAACATATTCCAGTTTGCCTCAAGCGATCTTTTGTTAAAATTTTCTAAATACTTGGACGCAAAACTTTGAAAAGAGGCAACAAGAGCTTCCTTGTCGACTTTCGAATAATCATATATAATTTTTGGTGCCGTAGCTCTAAACTCAATCGGGAGTGTCATTTCAACAAAAACAATGTTATGGTCACTAATTTTACCGAGAACATCAACTGACCTAATATTGTGAGGAGACGACGTAAACACAAGGTCTAGTATAGCATTGTTCCTTGTAGGCTGAGTAACGATTTGATTAAAGTTAAAAATGCTTGCTATATCCAAATAATTAGAGGCTTCTACTGGGTTTGAACATGCATTTTCAATACGCCCTTCTTTCCAGTTAACACCAGGGTAGTTGAAGTCCCCTCCTAACATAATACAACAATCCGGGTAGGAACATTTAATAGATTCGATGCATTCAAACAATTTCTCTGAAAAGCCACTATCTCTTCCCGGAGGGCGATAACAGGCACCAAGAATAAGACATGAGCGAGCAAATTCTAGTCGAACCCACAACACTTCTAGGCTACTATCAACGGGAATGAGAGATGCGTTAATAGATTTGCTAACCGCAATGAAGGACCCCTCCCCCCCCCCGCGACAGCGTACGATCTTTCCGAAAAAGATTGAATGACTCACTCAGAAGAAGCTCCACATTTTCAACTTCAGGTGTTAACCACGTTTCAGTTCCTATCACTATCTTAGCATTGGTATCGTCGATGACCGATGCAAGATCGTCTTGTTTAGAAAAAAGACTACGGAAGTTAGCGAGAATGAGTGAGACGTCAACTTTTTTTTTGGCTACGTGTTACCTCATGCTATTGCACAGTCATATTGTTGTTCTGAAGTTGCCTTAGCAAAATCACCTCGTCACTCTGGGGACAATAGCAGAACTGCTTACCATCTGCGTATAGCTTATCGTAGACAAGTTTGACTGTAATGTTTCTTTCTCTGAATTGTTCACTAAATTGCCATAGTTTGCTACGGTGTAGACGGGTCCGTGGTGTGAAATCTTCCGAAATGGAAACGCGTAGAGAGGGGACGTTTTTTAGTTTGTGAGCGTTATGAAGAACATCCTGTCTACTTTGATAATCGAGGAAGCGCACAACGATGGGGCGTTTTGCGCAGTCACGTTTGCACCCACGCGGTGCGCACGCTCTATCACACCGGCTTCGAAGCCCAGGTGTCTCTTCACAAACTCTTTTATAATGACAGACGACTGTTCCCATGTTTCATTCTGTCTTTCTGGAATGCCCAGGAAGAGCAGATTGTTCCTTCTCATTCTATTATTTAGGTCATCAATTCCGGACTCGAGTGAATCAAAATAAAAGGGTGAAGGTGTGTAAAAAACAAAAACAAATAAACACGAAGAGCTTTCTCCTGCCCGGGAGAAGAAGAAAACACCAAGGAAGACGACGGAGAGCCTACTCGTCGTTGTCTTACTTGATCTTTGTCTTTCGTATATTTGTACATGCCTTGCCCATTTTTCTACTGGTTCTAGTGACCGGTGATACGAAAAATCGTGTTTTCTTTTCGGCTACTCTTCCCTTCCTGATGTTTTATATTTTGTTGAACTTGCTCTCTTTATGCTGCTGAATGTTCTGCTCTTATTGCTCTAGTTAGTGTATTATACGCATATTTAAAAAGTAACGAGTAATTAAACTAATGCGTTACCAATATTTCGTAACGAAATTACATTACAAATAACTTCTAAAAATAAGTAACGTGGCAATTACAAAATTACTTGAAAAATTAATAGATTGCAAGTAATCCGTTACTTGTAATGGATTACTTCCCAAGTCTGATTTCACATGTTTCAAAATTTCAGTTTCTGTTGGGAGTATTCTGAACCTGGATTTCGGTAATCATTTGGAAGGGTAAAGCCAGTGTCTCAAATCAACTAAACACGCATGGCGTTTCGTCGTACCATTTTCGAGCCTTCAAGATCTGCTCAGCTTGTCGAAAGGGAAGTGTCGGAAAACCATGGGCGGGTGTTGACGCCGCAGGACCGGTTTTCGTAGTCATAAGACTCCCCTCTCCCCGACCTCGGGGGATTTCCGCAGGCTCTGGGGCCGTACAAACAATGCCATGAATGTGCGTACATACAAACAAAAACCGACGCCCATGCCAATTTCGGGCGCTATGGAGAATGAACTGCGTCAGCAATCTTGCGTTGAGCCGCATTAAAGCCCACATTGCGTGCGAAGATGCTCCTGCCAGTTTGAGCGTGCTCACAATGAAAGTGCTTGCGAACAAGTGCGTACAAACGATCTCGTATAGACGGGACTTTGTGAACCTACTGGAGATACCTGGTTTCGTTCGCTTAATTCTTCCTCCTGTTTGTGTCTTTTGTGAGCGGTTCCTATATTTTAAAGTGAATAAAACACAAAGACGATAAAAAGGCGGCACAAATAAAACACTTTTTTGTTTTTTACCGTACATATGTTGCTGTGACTAAAGCACACTTTTTTTGTAAATTCAGATTGTAAATTACTTTTTATGAGGTGATACAATAGGACCCTCCTTGAGTGGCTGGCTAATCCAAGTACCAATGCCATCACAAGAAAGGAATATGCTTTTTTTTTTTAGTATGCACTGCTCTTTCACGCTTCTTCTATCATTGCTTAGGAGGAAGCTTCGGACGACTTTGTGACATCCCTGTCACAATTACATTGCCCGTTCCCCTGATTCGTTTTTTTCAACTGACACTGAACACGCAGTTGCAGGGCGCGTGTATCCGGAATCTGTTAGAGAGCGTTACTCCGCAGTTCCTAATGGTTTATTTCGGTACCCTTATCCTCGACTACGTCGCGTTGGCGGCGGCGGGCCTTTCCAGCATCCTGCTTTTCGTACGACGGCCACCGCTGCTGACTCGCTCTTCAATCTCTTCGTCGTTTGCTCAGAGCCGTTGAAAAGTAAATCCCACCATTACTGCAGTACGTGTGCTGGATTCACAGGTTTCTTTCTTCTTTTTTTTCTACCGCGACCTTTGTTAAAGGTCACAATACAAAAAAAAGTGACGACAATTGCGATGTAATACCGGCCATGCCACGACATGGAGAGTTGTTTTCCTGCCACTCTTAAAACGGCACTAAAGGGGTTTTTTGAGACAGTCTTTTTATGACACGCTCTACCTACACGCGCTAAGTATACTAAAAACAAAACAAGGAACACTATCAAGCGTGGACTTTTTTTTTTTGTAGAAATGTTATCAAACATTTTTACACGCCCTTTCCCCTAAGCATCCCACAAGATCAAACTATATTCATGCGTGGACTTTATTTTTTTTTCTAAAAATATGGTAAATATTGTGACACTTTTTTTTCTGAAATCTATCCATGAAAAGGGTGAGTGTCGCGATGTTTGGTCGTGTTTTGAATAGAAAAGAGGTCATCCATCACTGCAATTTCTGGTCTTCAAGGATGCTTAAAAAGCATAAACTAAGTTTTTGCCATTATAAAAAAAGAAAAAAAATATTATGTTAGTCTGCTAGAACATGGCAACATTGCTACCCACTGTAAGTGAAACATTTATCCAGTGCAGCACAACTGCCAGCCCGGGGCCTTCACCACGCAGTAGTGATACACGAGCGCACGCCGGTACGATGCTCATTCAGGTCAAAACGGGCCCGGTTGGAGATGGAACCCAGGTTGCCTGGGTTCTGCAGCGCGAGCTCTCTCTCTCCACGTGCTCCGAGCTGGGGCCCTAATTTGACACTTTGCAAAAAATCGGCGAGAAATCCGGCCGATTTCTCGCCGACTTAGCGCCGGCAAAAAGGCCGGCGCTAAGGTCAAGTGCGGCGTTGCCAATCAAGGCCGCCAGATTTCTCGCCGACGTTTTCGCCAAGTGTCATGATTAGGGCCCCAGGTGTGCATTACAAAAACCACTCGGCCACCAAACCCCTTTATAATAAAAAAGAAAGAAATATCTTCTAATGCCCCCTTCAAGAAGAGGGGGAAAATAAGACAATATGAAATACGCGTTGATGGCTCTTGTATGACAAGCCATTGGCTTGTCTTAGAGGGGTCATCAGTGTTTTCCTAGTATTCTGTGTGGATACTTCGCTTTATAATGAGGATGGTGTGGCATGGCGACAGGCATTTATACTCCATTTACCCTTGAGCTGAGACAGCAGCCAAAGCTACAAGAGACAGCCCGCGTTCTCCTGGATTTGAGACATGCATTTCTAGCGCCAGCGCTCATTCTGCGGAAGAACGCTTCACAACAGCGACCTCGAGCTTTCATGCTTGTGGAATTAGCTGAAGTCTCAGGTTAAGGGTCAACGGAGTATACGAGTTACGTTTGCGCTTAGTCTGTATTTCTGTGTCGAGATAGAGCGTGGAAACAGAAAGCCGGCGGAGCGGCGTGACCGCACGGTGACCCTCCTTTCTTCGACTCCCCGCAGATGGCGTCACATGTCCGTGCAAAGTAAAGTCCCTTCATGTTTCAAAAGTAGCGCAAGGTGCGTCGATGCACGAGGCACGTGCAACGTGCAGCCCCTGGGAAGATCATGGCGAAACAGCGCAGCACTGAGCTGAATTTCAGACGCCATGAATTTCCCACAATTCGCGCGTATAGCACGTGCTTCGTACATGTCTACAACAATAAATGGCGTCACTTTTCCCAGGATAGAGGGGCTTTAGTGCAAAGTACAGGGTGAAACAAGGAGACGGCAGGCTCTTTAAATCGACCGGAAAATTCGGTTTCTTAACCTATCGCGCTACGATTTTGTGCAGCGTTGTCCACAGATGGTGCATTTTTTTGTAAAATTTGCAAAGAACGAACTTACCTGAGAAAAAAGTAAAAAAAGAAAGAAAAAGGCTTAGCTCCTATGGAAACGCGGTGACGCCACCGGTCTGCAAACAACACGGCGCCGTTTCGCACGAGAGACAAGAGATGGCGCAAGCGGTCGCGACGCCAACTGCCGCCAACGAACGAGCAGACGACGCCGAGAGCCGTCGTGTTTAGCAGACAAGGAACTGCAGTTCCTTGTTGTTACCGCGCCTGTTTTTGTTTCTGCGACTGTCGCCGCCTGCGGAACGCGAGTCGCTTTTGAGTCGAAAGGATCGTCTGCTAAAGTGCCGGCTCTCGGCGCCGTATGCTCGTTCGTTGGCGGCGTTCGTTGCGCCATCTCTTGTCTCCCGTGCGAAACGGCGCCGTGTTGTTTGAAGACCGGTGGCGTCGCTGCGTTTCCATAGGAGCTAAGCCTTTTTCTTTCTTTACTTTTTCCTCAGGTAAATTCGTTCTTTGCAAATTTTACGAAAAAAATGCACCATCTGTAGGCAACGCTGCACAAAATCGTAGCGCGATAGGTTAAGAAACCGAATTTTCCGGTCGATTTAAAGAGCCTGCCGTCTCCTTGTTTCACCCGGTAGAGTAACTCGCTAAGCTCCGCTTTGCAAAGTAGCACGAAACAGTTCGTACCATGTGAAATCGTTAACTCGCAGTGTTGGAAAAGGGTTTTAATTTAAAACACAATCCTCAACGTTGCACTCAAAGGCTGGTTCACAGAACACGTATAGTTTGCTTACGTTGCGTTGGGAGCTTACGTCTGCTTACGTCGAGAGTCACCGGGACATCCGTGGCTTGTGTTAACCGTGGCAACCAGTTCAAGCAGTGGTCTTGCACGCGACATTGGAGGCACGGATGTTCTGGTGACTTATAACGTAACGTAAAAAACAAAACAAAAAAACATAAGGCCCCTACTCACATTTGCATCTGAGAGCGTTTGAGTGCGTTTGACTGCGCTGCGTCGAGAAACGAAAGCGAGTAACCGGCACATTTGAGCCTCGTATGAAGCGTGGAATCCAATTCAAGGAATAGCTTGGCACGCAACAAAAGAAGCAGGGATGTACTGGTTTCTCGCAGCCGCAACGCAGTCCGACGCACTCAAACGCAAATGTGCGTAGGGGACTGAAAGCATGTAATGTCACTTGATCCTGGGAAAGTAGCTCCAAGCTCCCTGTCTGATCGTTATTTTGGTGCATTAAATGAGCAGTTTCACGTTGACATCTCCATTCTTCGTGAGCCGATCTAAATTCACTTGTGACTGGTAGTTTTACAGGGACGTTTCTTGAATAGCGAGATTATGTTATCCACACCCCGGCGAAACAAGCGCACATCTCCGCACCACATGCGGCGCAGGTGCTTGGCGGCATTGAAAAATACTTTTCCTATTTTTAAATACGAAAGACCAACAACAAACATTGTAAGAGATCTGTGGTCATATAAGCATGATTGATAAGTTGTTTGCATGCAACGCGCGAAAGAATCTAATATTTAAAAAATGCTTTCAAGAAAAAAAATTGGGGCGTGTGTATGGTTATACAGTCTAGAACTTAATCTGCCTCAACAGGCGACTTGTCTCCCAGCTGTAGATGAGAAATTGGGGCATGTGTATGGTTATACAGTTTAGAACTTAATCTGCCTCAACAGGCGACTTGTCTCCCAGCTGTAGATGAGAAATTTAGCCAGTGCAGTACAACCGCTAGCCTGAGGTCTTTAACGTGCATCACACAGTAGTGATACACGACCGCACGCCGGCACGATGCTCATCTACCGGGTGAAACAAGGAGACGGCAGGCTCTTTAAATCGACCGGAAAATTCGGTTTCTTAACCTATCGCGCTACGATTTTGTGCAGCGTTGCCCACAGATGGTGCATTTTTTTCGTAAAATTTGCAAAGAACGAACTTACCTGAGGAAAAAGTAAAGAAAGAAAAAGGCTTAGCTCCTATGGAAACGCAGCGACGCCACCAGTCTTCAAACAACACGGCGCCGTTTCGCACGGGAGACAAGAGATGGCGCAACGAACGCCGCCAACGAACGAGCATACGGCGCCGAGAGCCGGCACTTTAGCAGACGATCCTTTCGACTCAAAAGCGGCGCGGTAACGCCAAACTTTCGACAACAAAAACAGGCGCGGTAACAGCAAGGAACTGCAGTTCCTTGTCTGCTAAACACGATGGCTCTCGGCGTCGTCTGCTCGTTCGTTGGCGGCAGTTGGCGTCGCGACCGCTTGCGCCATCTCTTGTCTCCCGTGCGAAACGGCGCCGTGTTGTTTGCAGACCGGTGGCGTCGCTGCATTTCCATAGGAGCTAAGCCTTTTTCTTTCTTTACTTTTTTCTCAGGTAAGTTCGTTCTTTGCAAATTTTACAAAAAAAATGCACCATCTGTGGGCAACGCTGCACAAAGTCGTAGCGCGATAGGTTAAGAAACCGAATTTTCCGGTCGATTTAAAGAGCCTGCCGTCTCCTTGTTTCACCCAGTAGATCGAAATGGGCAGGGGTGTGGATCGAACTATGATCGAACTCAGAATCACTGGGTTCTGCAGCGCGAGCTTTCGCTCCACGTGCTCTTTTTTCTTTCTAGGACGAGGAGGTCTTTCTAATCCAGTCACACCAAGATCACCATAAAGCGTCATCGTACTGAAGGCGTTCCTCACCAATATAAGCAGGCCCGTAGCTCTTAAGTTTTGAGCAGCTCTCCAGGCGAGCAAAATAGAATATTTGGCTCGCGTTTTGAACATGCATCACTACGCTTGCCTACTACAGTTTTTTCTACCCGTTCCATTCTAAGTGCAAGCGTAGCAGAGGCTACAAGTGCGAGCTGCGAGCTTTCAGCGTCCCTGCCCAGCACGCGCGCTCGCGCAGTGCGAACATCGTTCAGGAGGACGTGATTTTGCGAGTAGCTTCGGCTTCGCTATCACGTAAAGTGAAACATACGTGCTTAAGGAAGCTATGAAAGAAAGCAAAGATGAAAGGAATGTTTAATGGGACGCTGTGCCGCGAGCTGCATATTTCTTTCTTTTTTTAATATTTTTTAGACGCTTTGTTACCGCGCACCTCCAGATGCTGACAGATGTTTGTACTCGAACGTGGCACGTGCAAAATCGAACGTTACAGCGCCACACGGATGGTGAAGCTATAGCATAACACGGTCGCGTCTTGCTTAAGTCTTCCGGACGCGCTCGCGCCCCTGCCTCAGAGCAACGGTTCTGATAGCTCTCAAGCAGAGCCGTTTATACTGCTCTCAAGTTTTGAGCAACGCTCCAGGCAAGCAAATTATAGAATATTTGTGGCTCTCGTTTCGAACGTGCGTCATAACGCTTCCCACTACTGCTCTTTTGTACTCCGTTCTATTGTAAGTGCTAGCGTAGCAGAGGCTACAAGAGCGAGCTGCGAGCTGCGAGCTTTCAGCGTCTCTGCCAAGCACGCGCACTCGTGCGAGCATCGTTCAGGAGAACATGCTTTTGCGAGTAGCTTCGGCTTCGCTGTCAAGTAAAGTGAAACATACGTGCTCGCGGAAGCTATGAAAGAAAGCAATTGAAATAATAAAGCTTACATTCCTTTCAGTTTTATTATTTGCTGTTTAATATTTATTATTTATTATTTTATTGTCTCGAGCGGCATGGGCCGCTCGAGATCGCAAACAAATTACTTACACAAATCCTTTCCCTGCCCAAATTGTTTAGCCTCTCCTGCTTTTCCTAAGCCAGTCTTTACACTGCACAGAAGGATAACGGTTCGCACAGACAGACACATTTACAAAGCAATAATCCCTCTCTTCTCGAACTCGTAACTCATTATCCCAGAAGTAATGTGTCTAATGTCACCGAAATATCACCGTGAGAGTCTTTCGATCGGCCGCGGTAGGTTAGCGAAACATGCTCTGAGAGAAGGGGGGATTGGTGGCCAAGCCATGCATTAAAAAAAAAAAGGATCGGCGGCTGAGTGGGTTAAGGCTGCGGTCCCACGGCAGCCATCTTGAACAAGGCGTTAGTTCAACCAATAGATGGCGACACGTACCCGTGGGGTGTAGGGTGCCTACATGTCTGTCTGTCTCAGGGTGAAGACATCCATTGTTGCACTGAATGTTCAGCGCATGACGCTCTCGCGCACTCGGTGCGTGACTTGGGCGCTAAAATGGCGTCTCTGCATTAGCCAAAGCTACGCGCTCGAGCTGATTGACACCGGATTGCGCGTACTTCAAAATGCATAAAAAAACGATTGGGCGTAAAAATGGCTGAGATGTCACCACTCAAGCAAAAGCGCGCGTGTGTATGAAGGCACTCTAGTGGGGTGGCCAAGATATTGGTTCACGGTGGGATGGCTCAAGCACCATCACGTTCCCCTCGTGGCCTTGCTCGCGCCGCTGCCAGCTGTGCTCAGCTGGCTCAATTCGCGACTCCAGCGACCTATAGGGGACGCCACTATCGGGCAAATATGGCGGTCGAATCCAGGTCGTGCCGTGCCATGTGCCAGCTCAACGCACAACGCTGGGGCATCAGCGAGCGGGAATTGGACTCCAAATGGTTCGCCCCGCTTTTTATTCTCCACGTTTCGAACCTGCGGCGATGTGTTGGGGTAAGCGAGCTTCCAGAGGCTCGACTTTCTTCGAGGAAACGAGGAAAGGACTGCCCACCGTCCTTCCACTGTGCTGATGAACGTTGAGAAACGCAGAATGTCTGGCTCACGCGGTTCCATAGGTCGCGTGCAGAGCAACCTGGGTCACAAGGCGATACTACGGTTACGACACAGACACCGGTAGAACTGTTCTGTCGCGCAATCCACCGACAACATGCAAACACGGAAGCCAGAAGAGACGAGCAGAAATCGCGAAAGGACCTGGTCCGGCCAGTTCAGTGTTTTCCCGCTAGGTGTCGTTCGTTTTGCTGGAGTCGCGATATTCGCGACTCCAGCAAAACGAACGACACCTAGCGTGGCCCAGCAAACTCATCTATGAGAGAATGTCAGGCTGATATAGGGACATACGGTTCGGCGGTTGCGACGGGCTTTCGCAATAAATCTTATCAAGAAGGAATCAATTGTTGATTGACGTGTCAATAAACTGTCAATGAAAAATTCTTCTGCAGGAATGCACGCTCAGTAGACTCTACCTTCCAAGACACCAGTGGAAGCGGACGTCTAGTAAACTGCTTCGCGATTTACGGTATTTACCTCGCCATTATAATGACGACTGAAAAGTGACGTAACGAAATATTGTGTTTCACGGGATCCGGAAGATGTTGTAATGGTTGTTACATTATAGTTCCCAGAAAACAAGCACCGTTGCAATATTTTCGGAAGTACCGACACACATTATGTTGTAAGTACAGCTTAGGAGGAATATGATGAAAAGCATCAGTATAAATAGGAAGACGTTTATTAGCCATGAAGACACTATGATTGAGCGGCGTTTAGTGACGGCAAGTGATGAGCGTTCGGGAATTTATAAGTTCACATGATTGCTAACTATAGACATGCGGACAATAAAGACCTGTTTTGTCGGGAGATGGAGTTGCGGTGATGACCTGATGTCGGACGACTCGTGGCAGACGTGCAAGCAAGTTTCGTCTTAGCGAATGGTAAGCGTGAAGTGTCAAGCACAGCACGTTGCTACCGACGTTGTTGACGTTTCGAGCACTTACCGCTTTCGACAAAAGTGTTGGCACCTGGGCTAACTTTGCGGAAAGACTCGAAGTTTTCCTCGAGTCCAGCGCCATTATGAACAGTAACTGAAAACGATCCACTATTCAGTCGGTGGGTGCGTGGCGAAACGTATCTGCATCTGCGGAGTCATGGTCGATGCGTACTCTAAGTGGTTGGAAGTTTACACGATGCAAGCCAAGACGTACAAACGCGTCATTGACGTTTTACTCACTCGTTTCGCTACTTTTGCCCTACCGAAAATAGTTTCCTCTGATAACGAGCCGAATCTCGTTTAAAAAATAAATAAACAAATTTGTAAAAAAATAACGGCATCAGGCATTACGTTAGTTAATCATACCATCCTGCAACTAACGGGCAAGCAGAACAGATGGTGTGCGAAACGAAGAAAGCCCTCTTGAAGCTTACGGAAGAAGCAGTTCAGTGAAGAATCGCCAAGTTCTTGTTCCGGCACCACATTATGGTCTCATCTTCCACGGGGAAAACACCAACCGAAGCAATGTTCGGCGGACGAAGAGCCACACCCTCAATCTCATGACACTATGGCCTACGAACGAAGATCGAGAGATTCCCAGATCGGGAGTAATGGCAGTTTATTCGATCGGACAACTCGTCTACGTGAGGAATTTCAGCGGAAGTCCGGCCTTTCATGTAAAACTTGAGTAGAAAAGGCTCTATGTTGCTTGGCCAGATGGTGTCATCCCTCTGAAGACGTTGGATATCAATGCCATTGAGTGTAAATATAACGAAATCACAAAAATCTCTTTGTGTATTGTGTAACTGCCCTTGTATTTTGGTGGTGATTTGACCTTTCACACCAGGCTCTTTTTTTATTTTTCGCCGCATACTCTTTTGCGGTTTCAGTAGGCCTCAAGAATCTTTTGGAACGGGGACGCTTCACCTCAACAAGGCCATTTGTTCCAAGCCGTCCATCAGGGGATGCTGCTAGAAATCCGTCCTTTATATTAATGAATAAGCCGCACTTTTGCACAGTGCAGTTTTTCTGTTCCACGTACAGTTGTAAAGCATCATCCTCATTGATTCTACCATATTCTGATGCGGGTGAAGAAAAGTCTTTGGGTACACGGTACTTGAAACAAGTCTGGCACTGTACGTTGTGGTTCGACACCCACTAACGTCGTCATCCTTATAGAGCCTCATTAATTAATCATTACCTCGTCACCTCATATTGCTCTTCGTCAACAGTAAGTACAATAGGCTACCGCCATATTACAATCCAAGAATTGAAAAAATTAAGTCGTGCAGTCCTTCATTATGTTTATTTTTTTATATAATGTTACTACGTTACATTACCTCGAGACGATCGACGTCTCTCGTCGATCTTCAAATATACCTGTACATAAATTAGACGCACAATCACAAAAAACACAGCGTGCCGCCTCTTTTCTTTGGATCGTCTTTTTGAAATCAGCGCAAGCTCGCGTGTTCTCTTTTCTGAGACGGTTCGAACGGTCGGACATAAAACCCGCGTTTCTCCTACCCGACCGCTTCCTTCTCTCATTATGTGTAGTTGGTTATAACTAAATAAGCTATAATAATGGTGCATCATTCATATTTAGTTTCAGTTTCAGTCACGGGAAAGGAGGTTCGCGGGCACCAGTGCCACTAGCGGGAGCAATGGGGAAGAGGGAGGTGTCAAAAGGTAGTGGCTTGTGGAACCCACGGGGCTTACGTCATGGCCCCTTCAGGTATTACAAGCTCCTTGCACAAGGGCATGAATAGTGTCATTAAATAAGCTACGCTTCAGAGTAACGACACTTGGCCATATCTTGGCGTAAAATCATGGTTGCCAGTGATCTGAAGGTTTATCTAAAATCACAAGAAACTCTTTTCTGTCCTCCACAAATGTTTAAACAGTTCGCGACAGAGTAAAGCAATATTGCATCAGCTTCTTAACACAGGATAAAATGTTGAGGAAGTCGCATTTTTGAATCACGACGATCGGCAGTTGCGTTTGCTCTGCACTAGACCCGAAATGGCGGCTCCCACAACAATGTTGGGGAACGGTGTGCCGATACTCCAAGCGCCGCTCATAGTGGCTCTAGGCATGAAGTGAACTCGGGTGTATTCTTTTCATTTTCGTCTTTATTGTTAATTGATTTCAATCATATCGAATAATCAACACAATATATCACACTACGCTTGTGTAATTATTTATCTTAGATTTATTAACCTGACCCAGTAGTTTAACCATTTATTTGTCGATAGTAAATCTTCCAATATATTTTCTAAATGTGAAGGCAAAAATACACGGACACTGATGATGATACAAACGCCAACGCCGCCCTCGAAAATTTCTTGAACTTTAGAAATCGGCAGTTTGTCTCGCCATCCGGCAGGTAGCGCAATAAAACACCCAAACAGTTTTTAATTGTTTTTAAAACTAACTAAGCTCTACACCTATCAAGAAACCAAAGCAAGATCATTGTGAAAGTCTAATACATCGCAATGTTTATCTATTCCATACAATAAATAGTATTAGGTGCCAATAAATATGTTTCATGTCCATAAAAGCACATCTAAAGAACCGGCAATCATGTTTGTGTCCATCCTCAAACAAAAATTAGAGATGTTTACTGAAAACAAAAGCTGCTATTTTGTATATCAGATATTAACCCTTCTTTATGACAACATGATTACCCATCGAATAGTATAAATATAGACGAATGTGATTTTTTGTGTCTAAGAAGGATGCAATTTTGCCTGAACTTTATGAATTTTTTAGAGAAACCAAATGCGAAAATGCAAAAAAGGGCTTCGCTATGCAAAATAACACATATTTAATTGTCTCTGCGTAAGAGGTTGATCAATTGTGTTGACAACCCACACCGGTGCATTCGTACTTCCAAACGATGTTAGTCTGATTTTACCATTTTTATTGGTTTTTACGCGAGACTTACAGCAACAGCTATTCGTCAATTCTAATTAAATTTAACACGCGTTTGTAGGTTTTATATATCAATAGCTATAAGAAGTTTCAGAAACAAATATGCCACAGTTGTCCAGAAAGTAGCTCGTGAATATGCTTCCGTAAAGCCAATTTTCCAAGAGATCAATTTCCGAAACTAAAAAGAAAATGAAAAAAAGGCCACGCTGTGCAAAGAGAACACTCTTTATCTACAAACCATGAAATTTTGGAGCAAATGTCTCTAACGGTAAACTCTCCCCATTTGTACTACCAAACCATGTATGACCAAAAACACCAATATTCGCAGATCCTCCCCGATCTCGCTTTTTGCTTCAGAAATACATAACATATATCCAAATGAGGCCCATTGCCTATTCTATAAGGTGACATGAGTTAAATATTTTTAGGTAGTGACTAAGTGTCAGAATCGCGCTGCAAACAAGGTAACATATTGTCATTTTTCATGGCCGCCGTGGGACCGCAGCCTTAAAGCGCACACCCAGCCCGACGCGCGAGGAGCGAAAGCTCGCGCTGCAGAACCCAGGGACCCTCGGTTCGAGCAAAATCGTAAGCGTAACGCAATCCTTCGTTGGTGAAGGCCGAGTCGTGAAACGCCAATAGGGAAACATGGAAAACATATCGAAACCGTAAGTGTTCCCGACCGCCTGTCATGGCGACCGGAAGTCCCGCGAATACCCTGTATAAGGTTTTGGCAGATGGTCCTGATTGATTGCCGGTCCTAGACGGACTGGTCACATTAAGATACTTTTAATCGGACCGCGTCATTCGTAATTCAAGTAACCGATTTTTCTTCAGAAGTGTTGTAAGTTGGGCGAGTTGGTATGATGACATGGTCTCTTCGTGCGCTGTTCTGTTCACCATGACAACCCATTTTTTAGAATTGTATTCAAAAATTGGATCTGCTGCGAATAACTGATCGCCGGCAATGAAGGAAAAAAAAAGTACAAGCTGACCGTCCACCGCCCGGCTAGCTCAGTCGGTAGAGCACGAGACTCTTAATCTCGGGGTCGTGGGTTCGAGCCCCACGTTGGGCGTCACTTTTTTTTTTTCTTTTTTTTTTTAGAGGGACAGCAGGAGTCATTTGGACGAAATGGACGCAGAGTTGTTACAATTTAATAAACTGTCTAAAGGACTGTCCCCAAATGGCTACCCCCCTTTCGGCAGCCGACAAGCCGACTTCTTGAGCGCCGGCTCGTCTAAACTCCGACTAACCACGGATATACGTGTATAAAAATCGACTACAAGCCGATGCTCTCTTACGTTCCTGGCTGCTCGCTCTCTGGCGCACTCGATTACGACGCCGAGCAGCTCGATCAGTCTGGAAAACACTTCGTCCGGGCAACGATTGAAAGACACAGGACGAAAGCAGACGAACGTCACCGATTCGGATTCTGTCAATATTTCAGAGCCGGAAGTAAAGCGTTGTATCATGGCTTCATGCAAACACCTTATAGTATAGAGGCAGCCGCGACACAACAAGCTGCCACGTGCATGGACTACGAGGGCAGAGACCCAGGGAGGCAGCCGCGACTCAACGAGCTGCCATGTGCATGGATTGCGAGGGCAAAGTGGGGATGCGCTACACCTTAACACTCCTTCCTCCTAGCAGGAGTGGTCACGTACTGCACATACATCCTACGAAAGACACGGTCCTCGTTAGCTTATTGTTGCAAGGAGGTTAGTAGCTTTCGGGAATGGTGGACGGTTGTATAAGTATGACGATGTGGAATAAAATATGTAGCTGTGCTTTCGGACAGATTGTGTACTTTTCCGTTTTTTTTATTTGTTCCCAGTATAGGGTTTGTCATTATGAAATTAATTTACCAGATTGCTTTCGTTTTTTTCCCTCACTTTTATCGTTAAAAGACACTGCGCTCACTGCAGACATGATAATAAAATTAATTCTACGGATACCGCTCAAACATGTTTGCTTTATGTTTGCTTAAAACAAGTCTGCAGATAGTTTTTGTATGATTTTATGAGCAGTGCTACCGCGGTTTTAGAAGTAAACTTGTCATACGTCATAATAAAGATTTGTGTGTGTGTGTGTGTGTGGAGGGGGGTGTTGGGGAGGCGGGGGGGGGGTCGTAGATATCGGTACAATCGTTGGTTTACCGAGATTCGTGACCCGTACCGTGACCCGTACCAAGAACCGCACCGCAACAACGATTCACGGGTCACGGTACCGTGTTGCGGTACCGTGACCCGTACCGCGACAACGATTGGTTGTCGCTACGGTCACATGATCGCTTACGCCAGCCAGAGGCAGCATTCGCCAGGGAGACCCCGCTGCGGTGGTGACACGATATATTAATGCAAAATTGGATTCTTACCGAAGCTAACTCCAATTTGACCTTGAAAAGAGTGAGTGAAGCGTGGTCGGCCGCCGAACATCTTACCGCAAGCTCCTGCGGCCGCAGAACAATAAAAAAAAAAGGAAAACAGGAAGAAGGATTGAAACGCTTCGAGAAGGCTTCGCCAGCTGCGAAATCTTAAAAAATAGCAGCGAAAGAAATACGATACAAAAGAAGGACGTTGCGACGCTGACACGTCGCGTGCCTGGGATGCTGAGACTGGAGTTGGTGTCCGCTGCGTTAAGCATAAAACGCAATTCTGCAAATGACGGCTTAATAAGAAAATTCATTTCTTTTTGTTTTTACTAGTACGAGTTTATTTCAAGATTTCCGTTTGGATTCCAAAAACACCGTTCTGTAGAACTTGCCTTGATGAGAAGAAATTTAGTTTACATAATCTACAACTTAAAAAAAAATGTTTTGGGAGTTCATATTGATTTCACCGAAGCTTTTGACTATTTGAACCCCGAACTGTTATTACGGAAGCTTGAATAATATGGTGTTCGGGGTCAAGCCTTACTTCTCCTAAAATCATATCTAGAAAATCGAAAACAGTATGTTATAATATCTTTTTTATCTACTGCAAAACCAGTACTCTCAGGTGCACCATGAGGAAGTGTTTTAGTTTCTTTTTAATGTGTATGTAAACGATATCGTAGATGTTAATTTAAACACTCATTTTATAACATATGCGGATAATTCAACCGTCCTGTACGCTGCTGATGATGGTGAGGAACTGGTGCCAAAAGTTAATTTTGTGTTGGGTTAAATATCATTGTGGATTAACATAAACGCTTTAAAAATAAATTCAAGCAAAACTAAGGCCGTAATATTTAAATCTAAACATAAAATTGTTCCTTTCTTAAATAATATCACTTTAAACTCAGTTAAAATTGAATTGATCTAAAATTTCAGGACGCTTGTAGTTGTGTTTTCTCATAATATGTCCTGGGATTATCATATTACATATTTAACTTTAAAAAAAATCAAAATCGGTAGGAAAGTAATGTGGACTTCGCTATATACTTCCAGAAGCGATTAAAATATTGTTACAGCGGAGCTGTTAAGGGCTAGTTTCCCCAGGACCGTGTCCCCCGCAAAGAAATGAGGACACCGAACCCTGGACACCTACCGCCATCTATGAGCGACGGCGGCAAGCCACGTATCTGGTTGCCGCCGTCGCTCCTAGATGAGGGCAGCCTTTCCACACTGGCTTGCCGACTTGTGGCCGGCCATTACTTTCCATTGTACAGCTCCGCTGGTCTTCCTTCTTCACCAGAGTGGAAAGGCTGAAAGTTTTTATACTAATCGTAATTTTATTCCCATTTAAACCATTGTTCCTTGGCTTTGAAGGACTACGTCAGCCACGAGCTGACGAACTTCAGAGAAAGTGCACTCTGTACTAGAGCTATCTGACTAAGACTTAAAAAAGAACTTCGGTACGGCACTTCGTTATTGATGGAATTGTTCAACCTACAACAGCACGTCTCAATATATGAAATTCGTAATCCTAGTTTCTGGCATGTACCGACATGTCGATTAAACACGAGAAAATAAATGTTAGCCTAACAAATCGAAATACTTCTAAATTTGTTGTATTATCTTAGTGTCTTTAATTGACAAATCAACTTTCAAGGAATTACGTTCCATTATGTATAACTTACCTGTAGAGATTTGATTGGTTGATTTTGTAGTACTCATATTATGCGTGGATTGATGTAAAACAACTATTACAGTATGTTGACCCTGCTTCTGTCGGTGCTATATAATTTTGGGTGTTTCAATCTTTTTTTTTTTTCGTAACTTCTGCGGAATGCTTTGGGGTGGAGAGCCCGTGGAACCGTCTAGCGCGGTTTTTTCTTTTTCTTAACCTCACCCCTACGTGTTAAAACAAATATATAATAATAATAATATTATTATTATAAATAAACATGCATTTTTTTGTTTTTACTTAGTACCGCTTTAGCGACCTATGTTTTTGCCGAGTTAACATCACCAAAAATGTAATAAAATTTATATATATATATAAAAAGGCCTAGATAAACGTGTAAACTTAGAAGCCGGTGCTTTTAACTCAAACGGCGATAAAACATTGTCGAAGCGACGCTATAAATTCGCGCTTGTCTCATTCACGAAGCACCTGCTGTCGATTGTCGGAAACTTGGTTCGAGGATTCTTTGGTAGAAAACTTGAAAACAGGTGGCGCTGTTGGGAGGAAAGGAGACGAAGCCTCTTTTGTACCAGCTTTAGGGGAATGCTAATGCACAGTGTGCAGAAAAAGGCAGTTTATGGATCCCAGGCAACGTAACCGCAGCAGCAGCTCAACGGACCCAGCATGTCAGGGACTTTTAGCAAACCGTTACCCTTACCGCGCTACGCTGTTACGGTACGCGGAACACGGTAACGGTTTGCTAAACGTCTCCAATGTAGCTTCCTTGCTCGAGGAAGTGCTCGGCTTCGCGCTCACGCGAGTCGCGCTCGCATTTTTTTGTCTAGACCTCTTGAAGCGGTGTTATTTCTGAAAAGAGTGTAATTATTACTCAAAAATCGTTTGCCACTGAGCTTGGCACTGATCTTGCAAGACTTCATTTTGCCGCGCTGTAGTTTGCCGGTATGTGAAAGTGCTGTTCACGTTTATTCCTTTTGGCTAATGCATTTTTTTATTTTATCATTTTTAGTACTCATTTTCTTCCATCACTTGCAATCTTGAAGCGTAGGCACTGATTATTCGATATCAGCGTGTTTTATTAGCCGATGCGGCTAAATTTTAACCGAGCTCAAGCTGACGCACTCGCGATGACAGCGATGAGAAGTTCAAGCTCTTGGTTTTCCTAAAATTTTTTTCACAAGGAAGTTGTTTAAGCAGAAACTGCCAGATTGTTTTTATTTTGCGAACATCAGCGGTTTACCCCAAACATTGTTTACTTAAAGTGCGGCATGGTCGTTCCATAGTTGCTGCTATAAACGTATTACAGGGACAGCGTGCGTCAGCGATCCTAATCGTTTTGTGCCGACGCTTTTACTTATTTACTTATTTGAACGTACTGCCGATTGCGGGGCCGAGGTAGGTCAGTGGTGAGCATGTTAAATGTTAAAGCACACCTTAAGTATTACTCACTTTAAAAGTAGAGCCCATATGTTATTTGCCTTGTTTCTTTCGGCTCCATTCGCTCATATAAAGAGAAATTTAGTATATAAATAACAGTGCCTAGACTACTTGCCCAACACATACTGATATCAACAATAACCGCTTTTGATTAGTGTCATTAACACAGGTGCATGCTCACTGATGAAGAGATTTATGCACGTTTGTAGTCGACACGGGATCCAATTACCGGGTAGAAATAGGCGTCATTAACTGCACGACCCTTCACAGTCAGAAATATTTTCGTCGGCGTCTCACCTTGTTTGTATAAATGGTCAAGGCCGACAAATCGCGCCCTTAAAGACGTAATTATAGCGAACGAACAAGTCTGGCTAGTGTTTAATGTAGAGGCTTTCTTCTGAGCGTGTAAGCCGGCACTCCAAGTGATACGCTTATTTTGACGACATACTCAAAAGGAAAAAAATCGCCTTCGATGTTTCAATGAATTTCAAGGCATGTTTAGAAGGGATCGACAAAATATCCAATTTCAGTGGATACCGAGTCACTGTTATATACCTGGAAATGCGGCAGCTGATGCTAGTGCAAAATCAGCCCATTCCCTGACTTCATCTATCAAAGTACCACGGCGGGTTTCCACAACGTTAAGGTGCTAATTTATATATATATATATATATGTTTTACAATAGCGTCTATTCTTTCGCAAGAACTCGTTTGTATTACTCCAACAAACATACCACTATTTTTGTATCCGTTTCATGCGTTGTGCCGTGTTATTCCACGTGTTTTGCATGCAATTCGTATGCGAGCGAGAGAGGCATACTGCTATAGCGTTTGCTTTCCGCGACAACGGTCTGCGATGAACGCAAACCAGCTCGAACCCCATATATTCTGGGCAAGTCCGAAGGCTTTATTTTCTCCTCTCGCCTTCCATAATCCGCGACAAACTGGGAACAAAAAAGATGTGTCGGTTTTCCGTAATCACTTAAGACACAGACGAGAATGTGAAGGGGTCGGGTCCGTCCGTCTATAGGGTTTTCCTTTGGGGAAAGCCTGCAATATGCTATACAGGCCAACCTGTAGCCTCGCGTAACATTATGACGTCCAAGAGCTTCGCTTAATGCAACGGCCTGCCCAGGGGTAATTTTGAATATGTTCTGGGGCGGCTCAGAGCGGGACATTGTTAGCACGAAAAAGCGATGGTGATTGTTTCCTGTTTTTCTCTTAGAATGGGAAGGCCGCTATCAAAACTACTAATGTGGTGGAACGCGCTAATACGGGGTTTCAACTTAGGCGCTAAAATTTAACGCTCGCGAATACCTTGTCTGAGTGAAATTTGACAAAATAAAGCCCATGTCATGTTTACGCTAGCGATGTCACGCAGTGTATACCCTTTGAATGATATGTGTTTTCTGCGTCCACTGCTATACTAGACGTTTGCGCTGATTTAGCTCTTTGTTTTTTCAGGTGATGTTTTGTACCCGAATATATACCTGCTCTTTTTTATCTTTCGCTGACGAGAGTTATAAATGAATGGTGCAATATCACAGCATAAAAAATTAGATGGATTTGTCATTGGATATGTCGTTGAGCTTCCAGAATGTGTTCTTGTTGAACTACTCGTTTCCTCCTTACCGCCACTGCCTTGTAAAACGCACGAGCATTATTTCTTGGCTTACGAGAACATTAAGCAGTAAAATCCGAAAGAAAATTAATAAATTGTAACTGTATAGTCCTGACTCCGGAGAGTCGTTGTGCTGTACACTGTTCCGTATCGCCATGCAATCATAGAAAGTTTTTCGTTGTGTAACACTTAAAAAACGAATTGTGTGCGTCTATATTGCCTCATAACATTTGGGTAGTTTCTCACGGTGTCTACGGCGGGCGCTCAGTGAGTTATAAACTTGGAAAAGTCCGCGATGAGACATGACATTTTATTCACGTTCCCAGCCCAGGTCATGTTAAGTTTCAGGCTGTAAACTTCGTTCTTAACTCAACTATTTGTTTTCAGCCATATAATTTGCCGAGCTTTCTCCGTCGAGTGATTGATCTCTCCCCAATTACTCTGCGGAAACCATAGGCACACGTGCATTTCTTAGACTGAAAGGACATTTTACATTTTACTGCGGTAGCATTTTACTGCACTCGCATTTTACTTCAAAAAAGCAGAAAGGCTAAACAAGAGCCTATAGGTAGGGATTTTGCAGATTACATTTTACCCGTTTTTCGTGTTTATTAGAGTGCTGATTTCACTCGCTACTCTTTGACGGGAAATAAAAATTACGAAGCAGAAAAACATAACAGAGTAACAATTGTAGGGGTTTCACCATTATCAATAACAAGCCTGTTGAAATGAGAATAAACGCAAAACGCCCAAATTTCGTCCCCAAGAACCGTATGTTTGATTTCACGAAACCATCGCCAGTGAAAGAAAAGACATTCACTCGTTCACGACGGATGTGCTGTAGGAATTCACGGCAATGCCTGGCGTAGCCAAGATGGCTGCGTGCCAGCTTCAATCGCCCTCCTCTGGCCCAGATTCGGCCGGCGATACCGGTCCCACGACCGACATTGCTCTGACTCTAGAACGTTCTGGACTCACCCATGAAGAGCGGCAGTGCTCTGCACCCAGAGATTTCTCGATTGCCAGGAGGCTACAAAGGCCACAAAAGCAAGACGGTGCCCCTTCCCCTCGAAGGCGACGCCGGCTGTTAGTGTCGCTATTCTTTCTGACACAACTTGGCTTCGTTAGCTCGTTCGTTCTCTTCAACATTTGACTATACCCGTTTTCACCTCAGGAACCGTAGTAAAAAAAGTCCGGCTTTTCACGAAGCTTACTGATTACATCCTCTATATAGAGAATTAGGATATATGTAGGCGAATTGTTGCTTAGGTATATGTTATCTTATTAAGACGTACACGCCTTAAACGCAAAAAAGCATCGCTTTTTTTCTCCGACAACTAAATATCGTAAGAACTACTTCGCTTCGTAAGAACTACTAAGAACAAGGCGCAAAAAGTGATTTTTTCTTGAGGTGAAAACGGGTATAGTCGACTTGTCGTTGTGTGATAATGTACGGCGGCATGCATGCTAGGCTATAATGTAAAATGAGTCAGAAAACTGGTGCCTGCACGTAAAAAACTAAATGCCTTTTGTTTTTTCAATCATAAATACGTTTAGTGGTTGCGTCTAGCCAGTAAAATGTCGAGGTGCAGCTCCGTTTCATTGAAACATTTTGAAGCAAATCTTGCAAATGTGAACGCCGGACCTTGACGCCGACAACCTAGTGAGCTTGACGCGTCAGGATGGCTGCTTTTTACTAGAGGTGGCGCCGCTGCTCATTGAAACTTTAAGCGTATGAAAGGCCCCCCCCCCTTAAAACGCACTAAACATGTATATGTATGATCAAACTAAGTTTAGCGACGAATCGGCAGCAAGTTCTCCTTATTTTTAGGGTGAATGTCTCTATTGAAAACGGAAATTAGAATGCACGAAGCTTCTCATCGACCGCCTTCGTATCATATGGCATTTACCAATCACGACGTATGGAACCAAATCCGACGCTGGGCCCGCCTCGGGCGTCTGGGCAGTACCACATAGAAGACACCTTTCTCCCGCGCACGTCACCGCTAGTGGTTTCACGCAGCGCCGCCTATGCGGAGTGCAAGTTCGTCTGCTTCTTTTGCAGGGGTTGTTGTGACGCCAGAACGCCGAGCTCTGATTGGCTCGATTGGAAGGATAGTGGGTAGGCCTCAAGGAAGCTAGCATTAAGGTCTACCCACTATCCTTCCAATCGGAGCTCGGCGTTCTGATAGTCACCGCAACCACTGGGCGAAAAGCGGACAAACTTGCACTCCGTATAGTTTGCGTCAGCTTCACCGCCCGCGCGTCTTGCAGCTTCTCGCAATGAGCGCGACGCTAGCAAGTGGCCACGACAAGACGGACGCGTCTACCGCTTTGCAGCGTCCCTCGTCGATCCTCGGCGTGTTTGCTGCTTGGGGGCGACGGGGATCGATTAACGATGACGTCGTTCGCAGGCCTTGTCTTCTGGGTTGCACTGGGCTGGGATGCGTTAGAGTCCCGCCGCTGAAACTTTGGAAGGATGGGAGTTAGTGCACCTTGTACTTTCACGAGGTAAAATTTACCGCAAATATTGCAATCTTGAAAATTTCGGCACGCACGGTGCCGGCGTCAATTATTTTTTTTAAACCTTGTGTACAAGAGAATCAGGATATATGTGGCATCGTATATATTATGTACGTGCTTCATAGAACGCGGTAATGACCCCGAAGAAGCGCGTTGAAAGCTGACGCCGATAGCGAGGAAGGAAGGGCTCGCTGTCAGACGCAGATGTGTGCCCCGGCGTGTTTCCTCGTGCGACCAGAATTTCCCTGGACTTCCCATCGCTTGGAGGCTGGAGACGGACGCCGTACTTTTCCCGTTGCGGAGACTGAGCCTTGAAACGCCGCCGCCGACAAAAAGAAGAGAGAAAGAAAAGAAATCTTGTCGCCTTGACGAGAGATGAATATGCCCTTGTCAAAAAGAGTCAACAATATATGTCGCGGTGTTACCGTGGGCAACATAAGTGCGCGCAACATTTGACCAACGCTTTAAAGCCTATTTTTAACAGTAGCGCTAAATACGTTGCGGGGGCTTAGGAGAGTGAGGAGGACGCATGGAATAAGCTTTGTTAAAAACATTATATAGCACCTCTCATTTCTTTGTCCTCTTCGTTCCTTTTGTTGACATCTTCTTTGTCCTTTTCAAAATTGGCGAGCTGAACCAAGTGAACCATGATTTGGGCACCATCACAATTAACTTTGTTCAACCTATTGCATTTTGTTTTATTTTTCAGCCATCCTGCAAGTGATGCTATGAAAGCATGAAAGCGTTAAGCCGGGGTCACACTGCTCATACATCATACAAAAGACAGTCTGCAAACACGAGTTACCGCAATATCCGTGGTTCGAATGCCGTGCACCAAGTTTCTCTTTGAACTCATTTACCATGTGGCATTCGAAGCACGGACCTCGCAGTGACTCGCGTTCGAATCTGTATGCAGACTGTCTAATTTGTATGATGTATAAGATAGTATAAGCAGTATGCATGACCCCGGCTTTAGCTGTCCCACCGCGCTTGTTACTTTCAGCCTCAACGTTCCGCACCGTAGTTTAACGATATTTTTGAACAAAAACATTCGGCTTAGTTAATTTTTTATGCCCGAATGTTTTGAACGCGAGACACGAAATACCTTGCGTTCGTTAAAGTAAATAAGCAATCCCAAATTTTAGGACTGAAAAAAAAATTCGAGAGTTTCATTAAAGATTTGTCACCTTGTGCTGCAAATGTTGATTACTCTAAGAAAAAATATAGTGAAAAGTTGATAACTGCAGCAGTTACTTCTTTCTTCTGACCGTAACTACCCTTTTACTGGCCATTTACTACCTCAGACGCGCGACAGGTAGAAACTACAGCTGTTATGCCGGAAAGCAAGAATATGAATGCTGGGAACCTATTGGAACGCTGTTTCATAAACTGTCGCAAATGATTACTGTGTGTACCGTTACTTCTTTGTAAGAGATACATTCCTTGGAATGTTTAGCAACAATATTTGAGAACTATATCGGTGCGAAAGCCGCACCACATTTCTAACATCGTTCACGGACGAGGTGGTAACTAACCAACCGACTTCTTTCAAATAACCAGTATAATAGACGCATGGGTAGACATTGTGGCAGTGATTGGGTTAACTTGTCGTCGCATCTGTTGTGTTGTGTGTGTGTGTGTGTGTCACCTGTGTTCCAGTCCCTTGCGTGTGTTAAATGTATAACACGTGTGGAAATGTGCACGTAAACAGCGTGGAAATAAGATAGATCCCAGCGATAATACTTTATTTTCTTTTCTTTTTTTGCAATTTTGAATTTGAAGTTGGCACCACCTAGGTTCGAGAGGTTGAGAGCGACTTTTGGCACCGCGCATCTGCTAATAACTTTTTCGTTATTACGGTGTACATCAATCGACGAAGGGTGAAACGTCTTACCGTTTTGCCATGAGGAAGGTTCCTCCCTTTCTGAAGGTAAAAACATATACTGATTAAAGGTAGCGGTTGCTATAGTTTCGTGAGAGTTAGTTCCAGTTACTAGCTAAATGTAGTAAAATATACTAGATTGGTTAGTAACCGTTACTAGCTCATTGAGTTCGTAACTTTACTAACTTGACCGTTACTACCTGCAGTTACTAAAAAGGTAGTGAATGTTGTGACAAGCAGTTACTAACTTTTAGTTAGTAAGTACTATTAACTTTTTCTAAGTGTGTACAACTGTGACATAGCGTTAAAGCAACTGGCTCGAGGTTACACAGTGAAATACAAATGTATTTATAAAAGTGCGCAATTAAATTATATTCAAGGGCTTTGGCGGAAGAAACGCTGGCTTTCAACAACTCCGGCGGCTAATTGACGAACACCAGGAAAATCGCGGCAACCATCTGGGCGCCAAACCGTAAGAAGTCGGGGCAGCCGTTTCATTGGTTTTGCCGGAGCACTATCAGTGCGCTAATAAACCGGTGTCACCAAGCGAACTGCGAAGGCGCGCGCATTCCGGAAGTGGTGCTGCCGCCATGCTACTTGTATATATATAGTCATCGCTTTCCGGCCTCCAGGTTGCATAGGGCTGTGGTGCGGGTACATCATCGTGCATCATCGTTTGGGACGACCCGGTATCAGCTTGGATATTCCTGCATGTGTGTACGTCATAAGATTGTGTTGCTCGTGATGCCTTAGTTTGCCAGCAAGCGCAGAGAAGCAGTTCCAGTCGTCTTGTAGCTTTAGAATCGCTTTGCCGTCTGCTTCGTCGTCGTCTGCTTCTTCTTCTTCGTGAACGCGTGAACCCCTGCGCTCACGCGGTGGTCCCACTGCGGCCTCGGGAAAAACAACGACGCCACTGCTTCAGCACTCCGGCTGCTCAGAAGTCTCAGTTAACTTGGAGACAAGTCAACATCTAGTTCAATGGCAAAGAACACGAAAATTCGAGGGACCATCGGCTCGGTGTAGCACCGCGGAACATCAAATGTGTCGGTGGAAAACTGAGCTCAGTAGCGCTCAGGCTTGTGCTCGCATAAAGTTTGATCTACAATCAAGTAAGAAGAGCGAAAAAAACTTTCACGGGGAGCGATATTTTTGTAAAAGTCGTTTCATTCTGGTTGTCAGCCTGTGCGACAGAGTACAAATTAACTGCTGGGACAATCCTGCACACAAAGAAGAAACTATCTACAGAAAGATCATGCCTGACGCGCTGTAACAACTCGCATCTGTCAAAAAGAGCAACCATGCCAGATACCTGAAAACTTTGAATGGAGATGAGTTTTCGTGTACAGTTTCCATTCAGTTTTATTTTGTTTGCGCAAGCTCCGAACGCTAACAGTCGCCCGATGGTGGAAGTTTTTTTTCTGCTGTCTTGATTGGTGTTAATGCAGAATGAATCAGTAACGCCAACCTCATAAACCACCACAAGGTGGATGATGTTCGTCTGTTACCTTTTTGGTAGTAAGCGTTGCACTTCTAAATTACATTCTGCGGCGTTTTCACGTTTTGTCTAAAAAAATGAAGAGCTGCTTTCAAAAAAGTCGCTTTATTTCAAGTTATGCATATCAGGAATGGCTGCTCTTTTTTAGTGATTGTGCTGATTTGCACAGTTGTTATTGAAACATGTCGCAATAACAGTCATAACCTCCAAAACACATCGACCAAAAAGCGTATTAAAAACAGCCCCCGCAAACCAGTGCGGAGGTCTCGATTGAGATTGAAGAAAGGATAGACCGCTATGGAGCGAGTGCTCAAGGAAATTCCAACGTACGGAACACCTCGGCACGCCCTACTTTGTCTCGTGCCCTGTAATCTTACACTCCCTAGCTAACGACCATGGGGGGGGGGGGGGGTATAAATTATGAAGCAAATCACGAAACAAATCGAAAAGCGCTATTTTTCCTGCCGCTCTGTCCGGCTCTGTTTACTTTTCTTAGCCACTCTGTTCGGGGCTGCTTTCTTTCGGGAAGACATAAAATCCGATGCTTTTTTTGCCTGGTGCTGTTATTGTAGCATCCTGGCACACAACAGAGGAAGCCACCTATTTACAACCGGGAGTAAATACCCGATGAAAGGTCTCGTGCTAACCCGAACATTTCCAAATGCCGGGCGTACAACGCGCATTGACGCAGCCGAAACACTGGGGAGAATACATATACCAGAATCCACAGCAGCAGCGGTGGCGTCGCACAACTTCTGGTAAGACCGGTCTATTCGCTCTTTGTTTTGCAATCTGTTTTAGGTTGTGAAATGCTCCAGGCTTAGTTAAAGTTAGGATAAAATAAGTTTCCCGGATGTCTGCATAATGTGCAACGTAGAACAAGAAACTGAAACGCTCGTTATATTGAGGAAGATATCGCTAACAATAATTATCCCTAGAGAGGGGGAACAAGGGAGAAAAAAGGACAAACCCAAATCACCAAACACAGCTGGGTGACTGGAGCGCAATAATAGTCACCTAGCTGTGTTTGGAGATATATGTTTGTCCTTTGTCTCCCTTGTTCCCCTCCTCCAGGGATTATTGTCGTTATTCTTGGGCAGCTCGCTTGCACCTTCGCATTAATTTCATTATAGTCATAACCTTAAAAATGCAGGCCGTTCACTCTTGTTGTTGTTGAACTTATGGCAGCTGTTAAAACCCGTTTGGTTTACTGACATCTAACTATTCGTCAGCTCAGTTGGTAGAGCGCTTCAATTGGAAATGGTGTGTTTTGTGGTTCGATACCAGGATTAGGCGGATTTTTTCAGTCGTGCACCAGTCACCTAGCTGTGTTTGTCCTTTGTCCCCCTTTTTCTCCTTCTCCAGGGATTAATATTGTTACTCCAGTCCAGCTCGCTTGCACCTTTGCGTTCATTGCATTATCAAGATATCACTACTTCTGCGGTTCGCGTGATTACAAGACGAAAATAAATGCGAAATTCTAGGCATGCCATTTCAAGTGGGGTATGTAGTATTTGGAGTTTCCACCATTTGTTTACGATTAAAGTATTATGAGCCGATCCCCACTATACTCTTGCAATAGTGTCCAGGTCTGCTCAAGGAGGTCACACGTAAGGCCAAGCATCCTTCAAAACGACTATGCTGTGCAACAATTTATAATATAGTATGCTAGCTCTTAACACTCTCCACTACCTTGAATGCATATGAAACTTCAAGTAGCAGTTCATGTTAGATATTTTATTTGAAGTATGGTGTTGACTCAAGAAATGCTTTTTTATATACAGTACATCCGATTTGATGATCACACCAGGGACAAAACAAGTTGTCATTTTCCTCAAATGTCTACCGGAGACATGGTGCGCACTATCAGTGAAATTATGGCGAGATCAATATTTATGCAACAGAAGCGCCTTACAAAAACGGGCGCAGCCCCGTGTCGCACTTTAGTGCCAGAAGAAAGCTTCTTCCGCAGACGTATCGCTTGTCCAGTCGCGCAAATTCATGAAAGCCAAGGACCAATTAATTCTTAGTGGAGGATGCTTGATTACATTTTGAAACTTGTGGCAGGACGTGATGTAAGTTACCTTATAAATGACGAAAAAATGCCAATAAGGCTTTCCGTTAGCTGATACGACCACTGTCCCAGCATATGGCAGCCCTGGCTCAAATGGTTCACCCTTCGATTGACGGTCAACACGTCACTATTTAAAGCATTAGGAGGTCATCCGCATCGCCAGCAGCGTCATTTCATCAGCAGCAATAAAATTAACGTCCACGGAAGCTTTAACACGGTAGCAGCGTGAAGGACAACAAAATGTACAAAACTAAAAGTAACAACCGCCGAGCTTTACATTTTCCGGGTTTTTTCCCATCCAGTGGACCGTAAACGTGCCATGCATTTCACAGCCCATTACACCTAAAACGCTCATTCGCGCTCCTCAGCGTCGCGTTCTCCCGATGAAGCAGCAGTCTTGCGAGACAAAAAAACATCGGGGAAGACACACCCAGTAAGAGCTTCCAAATAGATTCCCCTTCCCGGTGGATAGACTAGGTCGTGTCGTAACTAGTACTCTGCCAATACCACCTAGCAGACAAAGCCTGTGCATGACGTCATCGTTTTTAGATCCCCGATCCGCCCGACGCGACAAACGATGCTCGACGGACAGTTCAGCGGCACTAAAAAGGAACGGTAAGGACGTCCGGTAGCTACGCAGTCATCGGAGACGGGGAATCTCCCTGCAAGGATACCAGGAAGCGTGGACGCCGTCCGAGCAAGACGCCTTGCTATCGCGTGCGATTGCCCCCGGAACACAATTAAGCAAAGCCGCGCGTGTCCTTGCACCTCATTGCCGCGTTTGCGTTTGTTCCCCCCCCCCTTCTCCTCCGAGCAGGGCCACTCATGTCGTCGTTTCGCGGTCATGCCAGTGATGGAACGAATGTTCGAGAGGTGGTCCGATCTGCTAGCAGGGGAATCCCCGTGGTCGTACGGAGATATGGCGTGTGTGCGGCAAAAGGGCTGGTCGGTGTATGCCTACTTCGTCGCGAAGTCCCCTTCCTGTCTTGAACGTCGTCAAGATCGGCCTGATGCACGCTTCGAGATAAAGCCGGACATTGAGTGCGTGCGTGTATGAGACTGGCCACGCATACCTTATTATTTTGTCATTTACCGGCTCTAATATTTGCATCATCTTACCTGTTACCTTTTGTATACACAAACTCATCTCTGTTACGTCACGGCGCGGTGGTGGCGCGTCGGTCGCACTTCCGGTCTGGGGCTGTGGGCGGAAGGCCCCATGTGAGGCGTGTATTCCTGCGTTGTTTTGAAAGGAACCTGACGAAAACATGCCTTTTCGTCAAACCGCCGCGACTGGGGTTGTACTAAAAGAGTCGAGAAAGGTTTGAAGATCAGTTTTCATGTTCTCGGTTCGTCCGACACCGTGGATATGTGCTGTAAAAATGGTAAACCCGACGCCGCCGGACCACAATTGCTTGGGCAGAAAGCACTTTGGGTTGAATTCACGGATACTTGTGGTTATCAGATTTATTTGTTTTGTTCCAACATGAACGCCGGAAAACCGACAAGTTGTACGGCCCACCTGCGGACTACGTTCAGTGTGTCTTGAAGTTCGAACGGCCGTCTGATCGTTCGAACTGTCGTCTGCTCTTTCAAACGCTTCTGCTTGTCGTCTGCTCTTTTAGACGACACCGGCCCGTAGACGAAATGTTGGCCCGGTACTTGCGATAAGAAGTAAGTGCAGGCCCCAGAAGACTTTAGTTTGAAGGTTGGTAAGCAGGCTCCACGTAAACAGTAGATATATGGAGATGTTGATTATTGTTACCAGCGGCCATCACCGACTCGTTATGCCTGATTCACTTCGTCCGATTCTGCTTGCGATTTTCAGTATCGACGTCGACCATCCGGTTCACGACTGATACGGTTCACGCTTTTGCAGCCCGAGCGACGTCGCGACTGAAAATTGCGAGCGAAATCTCATCATGTGAATCAGGCTTTAGCGTACATTCTGCGGCGTCCACGCGGAATGAATCACCGCATGTCAGATTATTCATGCGAAGTTTTGCGGTGTAACGAGCCTCGTTAATTTCGCTGACGCCGCTCATGTAGTCAGACATTGCCAGGAAGACGTAGAATCAACAATTCGAAAGCGATAAAGGGCAGGGGGACTCACACCGACGCCGACAACATCGCATTTCAATGGTTTGTTTATGGGCGACGGCGAGCTTGTTGCCCACACCCCCACCGCGCATGCGCGGCGCCGGTGGCGTCCGCTAGGGGCGCTCCAGGCGCTCCGGTTTGTTTGTAAACATGAGTTGGTGTATAGGAGAGTCTTTAATCCGCTCCTCAGTGAGGTAGTCGCAAGGTGTGTGTGTGTGTGTGTGTGTGTGCATCTGACTGAATCGCTTTCTTGTTCAGATAGATCAACTCAAGGTAATCTTCAACTGCGTCTGGAGTCATTAGGAGTCTGACGAATTTCACACAAAACAGCCTCCAATAAAAAAGTGCCTGACGGTTTAAGGCCCGTTCACACTCTTGCGATCAAGCAAGACCGAGAGAGACCAGACCGGTTTTTAAGCCTCTTGCGACGTCTTAGGACCACCTCCGCTGCAGCGCATCCGGTCCTAAGACGTCGCAAGAGGCTTAAGAACCGGTCTGGTCTCTCTCGGTCTTACTCGGTCGCATATATGTGAACGGGCCTTTAGTTGACAGATGTCCGAGATATGATTAGTTAGGGTTTTCGCCATACCACGGCCCAGCTGAAAAAACCAATGTATCACTATAAATTTTTAATAAAATTATAGTTCACTCACCATGACCTGCTCGTGAAAATTTACCGACATCACAAGAGAAAAAGACGATATTCATCACGATACTAAAGCGCCGAAAACAAAGGATACTTCACGGCCGGACTGGTCAGGTGAGCAGCTTTATAAAAGTCAGGTCAGGTTTCCACCCTAGAAGACAGTGGTTGGCCGCAAACTCCCGACCCGCGGGCCATTTAATGCGCATTGCACAGTTGTACATTCCCTTAGAGCTCTCTAGTATGCAAGGCTTGTTGAAATATGAGTAATTCTAAGAACCACGTTGTGACCTTCTCCAGACAAGAATACAAGGTCACGTGTCGAACATTTTAAAGCCAGAGCTTCAAGATCGTTCGAAAGGAAGCGGCGAAAGAAATCGCAATCTATCCACACTTCGTGAGAGGGCTAACAGGGAGGTGACAGTGACAATAATCTACGGTTTTGTTTAATGCGCTTTGTTACTTTCCTTCTACAGAACACGAAGAGTTGCTACCTGCCTCTTAAGAATGACTGTAGACCAGTGGCCTATATCCGGGGGGGAGGCGAGCTTATAGGACTTC
The DNA here is from genome assembly GCA_037355805.1 of Ixodes ricinus. Taxonomy (NCBI): domain Eukaryota; kingdom Metazoa; phylum Arthropoda; class Arachnida; order Ixodida; family Ixodidae; genus Ixodes; species Ixodes ricinus. Next base: position 67,098 of record JAZHYW010022832.1, on the reverse strand, counting down.
AGCCCCCCCCCCCCCCCCGAAAAATATTCCTGGCTACGCCACTGCTGTAGACTCTGCCGTCTCTGGATAGGTTGATGAAAAGAAGTTTCCGCTAGCAGCTAAGTTTATTCTAAAACACAGATACTCGTATATAAAAACAAAGCTCACTTTTCGGCGACGGACTACGGGTATTCCTCGGGGGCAGGTGTTTCTTTTCCCATTACATTTCCAGCTTACGTTTCAGCCCCCTTCTTTGAAAGGCGAAGGGCCCCGAGACTTGCCTCCATCTTTCTGATACTGCAAACAAAGCAACGCATAATTTACTCACCAAGAACGACAACAATAGAAGAAAAAGAATCAGATCCTGCAACCGCCGGGGACTTCCCTTCGGCGACTCGCATTGGGAGTCCCACACATGAGACGTGTGCGTGCATGCCTGTCATTAGAAAATAATCTTTCTTATGCGTTTTTTTTTCTTCTTTTTTTTTTTTTGCGAACAATTGTGCTGCCCGTGTCGCGGGGGCGCCGGAATTCCAGCAATGTTCGCGGAACGTACAATTACCCGCTGCAATGCCCAAGCGAGACGGGGCCGGCATTTTCATCCACAGTCCGTGAATTGCCGCCACAGGTCGCGTAGCGTGAACACAGCTTTTTCCCCTCAGTCGGAAACGCGCACCTCTATAACACCTGAGTTTTCATAGTGGGTGGCAATTCTAACAACTGGAGACACTCCACAAAAACCCGTCAGACATCTTCAGAGAACCGTGGTCAGTGACAGCTTAACAAACAAAGGGAGTGACGCATCCCGAGATCTTATATCTCTCAATGAAATTGCGTCATTAAACCGGCAAGAACGTCCACAGCGAATCACGTGGCCGGAAGCATAATAAACAACGCCCTGCGTTTTCTTAAGCTCCCAGTGATTTTATATGCTCTCACAGGTTCCTGAATATATCCACCGCACCTCACGCGGGGCACCAATCAGTGGCCTTTCATTAATCATTCCAGCCAATGAGAAGGACTATTGGTGCTAATGGCTTTGCGGTGGATTAGTGGCAAAAAGGGTGGACAAATCTTGCCGATGATATTTTATGACAAACGGCCTTCTCATTTACTGAATTGATATGAAAACGACCACTCCAGCCCGTCGCTCGCCCTCTCGCGGACGAACGAAGAACCAAAGGAGTGGGGACGGCGGCGGAGACGGTGGCAGGGATTGTCGGCCTTGGCGCTGCAGTTACCGCATAGTTCTGGTCGGCGCGTTTGTGCATCATGCACGTTTAACGAAGAAAGCGAGCGCTTTGAGATAGGAATTGCTTTGTCCCACTCCGCGACCTAAAAAAAAAAAATATTAACACGTTCATTTTCTTAACTCATGTCAACATCTCCGTCATCTAGATATGCTCCTGCCCTGACCGATTCCTATCTGTAGCCAAATAAATGAATTTTAGCACTCTGAGCAGCGCCAGCGAGCAGGCGCATGGGAAATCCTGGACAATCTATTTCCCCGTTTCTTCAGCCATCTTGTGGCTACCACCCCGCTATCTATAGGGCGTTGGAGTTGCGAATACTCTGTGAAAAGATAGTCAACGTGCAGGCGAGTTGGTGCGCATTGATAATGATGTTTAAACCTTGAGGAGGGGAAGAAAACTTGAACATGTATTAGAAGAAACAAAAGAAAGGTGACAGACAAGCGTCTAATTCGAGACGCTTGTCTATTGAGAAGTTGAGAAGCAAGAAACATGGCAGTAATGAGCCACAACCCTGTGTTTCTTAAACTCTCCGTGACTATGGTATATAGACGCTCGCGTTTGTTTAGAGTTTATACGACGCATGTTCCTAGCCGAGGATTCGCTCCGTCTTTCGTTGGACTAACCTGCATGTGACGAGTTGTCCCCTATCCGCCTTTGGAATGAGCGATAAAAACAAAACAAACGTCAGGCGATTGCGCGTTAGAGTCAACTATAGCGCGCTTAGTACATCTGTGGCCCTTTGCGAATGGCCTAGCTACATTTTTATGTAACTGCAGGTTTTGCTTCCGGCTATGCAAAGAGTCACACCAAACTGGAAAAGTTTACTTGCAAGTCCGGGTAGTATGATTTCAATCGTTGTCACACGAATTCCTGGGATCGTCCGGGACCAAAACTCGAAAACACTTGAGGGGGCAGCGACGGCACTCGAGGTGGCAACGACGGCACGAGCTCCCGCTAGCGAAGCGAAGCTCCAGCATACGGTCTACTCAAACTCCCTATTTTTGTGTTACTGGTGAAGTGGACGGGGTTCGACAAGTTGTGACTTGTTAATGATTTGTTTCGTGCGCAAGCACTTAGGGAGCAATTGGTATTTACAATGCTTAAATATATGAAAACACGCTGAGGGTGCGCAAGTTTGTGTCTAAATACTAAAAATCAATACAGTTTTTTATGATAATGGTATGACTTAGCGGATCGCCGTTGCAGCAATCGCTCCGCTTGAATGCTGCAGTTCGGAGACGTAGTTGTAGCAACTTTAAGACGTCGGGAAATGTTGCTCCGTGTGAAGCTGGTGTCAAAGACAAATTTGTTGTATGGATGTCTAGAGAGCGAAAAGTTAGTCTTGTGTGGCTCCAGCGGAAATGTCAACATTTATTGACGCAATGAATAGCTGTGGCCTTTCCCAAATAGTTTTAGAACCTACAAGCATAAAATCTGTTTTGGATCTTGTTTTTATCTCGAATGTTGACGATGTGAGACCGGTTCGTATTCTTGATAAAATAAGCGACCATAAATTAGTCTCGGGTGAAATGTCCCTTCCAATAGAAAGTACAAAAATGACCCTTCAAATTATTGATGATTATAACAAAGTTAATAAAACCTCCCTTAACCAGTTTCTTGACATGTTTGCATGAAAATAAAAAATAAAAAACTGATGTCATACTTTGTATCTCAGATTGTTTTAGAGGCGATTGGTGTTCAACTCTAGTTTACGAATATACTAAAAAATTGAAAATAAAAAGAATGTGTATTTGCAAAGCTAAAAAGACCAATCTTCGGTCTGAGCTTCAAAAATATTTAAATTGTTTTAGAGAATTTAAATGCAGCATTAAGAAAGCAAAAAATAAATTTTATAAGCAAGATCTTCATAACGTAATAATATTCAATCCTCGTAAATTAAAAAAATAAATATATGTCACAGGCAAGACTCCCTTCCTAAACTATGCAATGAGCTTAACCAAGTGCAAACTAACCTGGAATTAGTTACCGTCTTTAACAGCTACTTTTCATCATTGTTTACCTTAGAACCATTACCCCTGCCCTGTGATCATGTATGTTAAGTGCCTAATGTTCAGTGTGAACAATCATCTTCCACCCGAACGGTATCTTAAATGTGACAGAAAAACTCTCCCCCGAGCTCAGCTCCCGGTGCCGACAATATCTGTCCAAAACTTGTCAAATTAACAAAGCACATGTCCTCCCACCTTTTTTTTTCTTTATTTCTACAGTTTGTTGATTTAGTTACGTTACCCGTGGACTCGAGATTCGCGAAAGAGTTACCAGATTTTAAATTCGGGAACAAAAATGACTTTTCAGATTTCACACCCGTATCATTAACTAGTGTGCCTTTCGAAATAACGCCACATGTCATCTACTGTCATAGTATGAATTATCGGTCAGAAAATAATTTCTTTTGTAATAATCAGCATGGTTTCATGAGTGGTGTTTCTTGTGAGACCCAGCTCTTCGAATTTGTTACTGACCTGTTTCACAACTTTCCCTCGTCTAAATTAACCTATACTGATGCAATTTTTATTGATTTCTCGAAAGCATTAAACACTCTTCCTCACCAACGACTTTTGTAAAAGCTTTTTGAACTAAACATTCATCCTACTCTTATATTCTGGATAGCAGAATTTTTAACTCACCGAACTCAAGCAGTTCATGTTGTCTTGCACAAATCATCGAACCTCCCCGTAATATCTGGTGTTCCCCAGGGCAGCGTTTGGAGACCGCTTCTTTTCCTTATACGCACTAATGACCTTTCTCTTCATCTAACATCTTCTATCAGACTTTTTGTGGACGATTGTGTTATTTATCGTTGTATTTCTAACCACGATGACTCTGTGTTATTACAGCAGAATTTACATATCTTTTTTTAACCGTGGTGCGGTATGTGGCACACTAAAGTAAAATTACACCATCTTCCCGAGGGGAACCATGGGGTGATGTGGAGCATCGTGTTGGTTCCGAGGAAAGAGTCAGTTGCGTGCTGACGTTGAGAGATGGCGCCACCGACTGCCCTAGCGTTACCCCCTACGCGAGCCTTCGTCGCGGCTCGCGGCAGAGAAACTTGGAACGCTTGCCGCTAGCCGTTTATTTTTTTTCACACTTGAAGGAGAGGAGACTAGAGGAGGAGAGTTGCGCGTGCGCGCGCGGTGTGAGTACAAGCGAATGCACGCGCAGTGCACGCAGCTGGTAGAGAGAGAGAGCGGAGAGAGTAACGCGCAGCTGTTGGAGAAAGGGAAGGAGGAGAGTTGCGCGTGCGTAGTGTGAGTGCGGACTACGACGCCGCGGGACATAGACCCGAGCAAGAGATGCTCCGCATCTAAAATGTAACAATGTGGAAGCTATTAACATTCACCGATCCACGTAATCCACCAATGCGTAACTACTCCTTAATAACGCTTCACCTTAAAAAAAGTGTCAAACTATAAATACCTGCGTAACATTTGCTGACGACCTCATTTGGAATACTCATATTAATACTATAGTGGCTAGTGCTTGTAAAACCTTGGGATGTAGTAAACGAAACGTATACCTTACCCCATGTTCGGTCAAACTGACTGCCTACAAAACTTTTGTAAGATCTAAATTGGACTATGCTAACTTTATTTGGTGGCCTCATCAATCATGCCCTATTAACAAACTGGAATCAGTTCAAAACAAGGCAAGCCGTTTCATATCACATGATATGAAACCCATTGTGCCCATTGTCTGGAAGGACTAATCTCTCCTGTCGGTCATCTTCTACAAAAATATTATTTTCCTACACCTGTTTTTGTTACCTTTACTTGCAACCGCCATCACAGACTTCCATGCGCATTGACCATAACCTAAAAAAATATGGCCATTATTCGCGAGAACTAATAAATTTAAGAACTCCCCATTGGCTCTTGCCATTATTAGCTGGAATTTTCTTCCTCAATTAATTTAAAATGGAACTAATTACGATAAATTCAGCGATCTTTGCAAGGCACGCCTCCAAACTGTTCATAATGACCTTGTTTAGTTATCACCACCTATTGTTCCTTCGTGTCTAGTTTTCGTTTTTTGCATTTCTTGTCGTCGATATTTGTATACACCATGCTCCTAATTAATCAGCTGTTCGTTTTTCGGATTTACTTGTTGTCTAAACTGGACTTTTTGTTCCCCCTCATGTAATGTACTTCCCATGTATTTTTGTGGGATAATGAAATGAACGACATTCCATCTGGTGTCTTCGCCGTAGATCCGCAATCTGGTCGCTGCACGTACGACTGCTAGTTTGGGGTTTTAACATATACATCACACCATAGTGATCAAGCAAACGCATGCCAGTGGAATCCTCATCCAGGTGGAAAATGACGGAGGCTGAGATTTAACCGAGGATCCCGGGGTACGAGAGTTCGCTTTACGTTCAACGAGCTGCGGGGCTGTAACAGATTTGGGCACCTTCTATTCTTTGTTTTTAAAATAGTTCATTTATATTGATCAAATAACACACCTCTATACCTAACCACATTCAAAGCTCAGTATTATTTATCGTACACAGCACATAAATGGCAGCATGCACGTACCGGATGTACTATTGAAAAGGGACGTTCATTAGCCGTTCAGTAACTTCAGAAAGGAACAAGCAAGCGTATCGAAAGGCCCCAGTATTTAATGGTTAATGTAAGTATTTTCCTAGCGTAACTCAACTCATAAGAAGCAGACGAAAATCACCTGCGTATCAATGCAACTTGTCCAGATAATATTCGAAATCTGTTAAGGTTGTTTCATTTTCAGACGAAAGAACTAGTAAACGAGTCCACTCCGGAGATGTTTCCGAAGGGGCATAAATGATCTTGATATGTCTAATGAGGCAAAAAATCACAACATACACAAACATGCGCTACATTTCCGCATGTGTAACTCCCGCGCGAAACTTCCAAATAGCTAAAAGACTTAAAAGCATGAGGTTATAAAATGATTCGACTTAATGATAAAGAAGCAGAGAGTGGCGTGATGGACGGTTCTTCTTAAGACCGACGTACGACCTCGGTTTCTGCGGAAGATATCCTCTTGCGCTCTCCTAAGCTGCGAGGGGAGGTTGGGGCAAGGTAAAACGTGGAGGGATATGAAAGGAGTGACGGGCAAGGTGGAAAGCGCGAGTGTGCGTCGGCCTTTAAGTTAGTTTAAGTTAACTCAAAGGGGATTCATCTCAGCAGTGGATGAAAAATATGCTCAATTTTTTTGGCCATTTACAGAGCAAAATCGTCTAGTACAGTTGAGCGTATGCACAAATGAGGTTGTTTTGAGATATTTTATATTTAGTTGTGTGATTTCTCGCTCTGTTAGTGGATGGCGTGGTGATTATACGTATGTAGGACTCACGTACACACGCATACGTTATGTGACTTTATGCATTATGATTTTTTTATAAGGCACGAGGAAAAGGCGTATTTTATAAAACAAACAAACAAACCCAAACGTGCACAGATGCCCAGGCGGAGATAAAATGCTCACGTGTACAGAACCTGGCTGCGCGATATTAAATTATCGGAGTCCGCCACATCCGGCAACAGGAAGTTCGCGTCAAATTTCCTCCTGGAATTCCCATCGAGCGTCACGGCGAAGATTTAAACTCGAAGTTTGAGCCTCGCTTCGTGGAAGTCGGAAAGATAAACAAAGTTCCGTTCTCTGTCTGGGTCACCCCTATAAAAATGATTTTCGAGTTTTTATTGAAAACGTGTTGACTTCTTGTTGGCTCTGATTTCTTTCTTTTTACTTTGACTTCCTGTTGACATGGTCAACAAAACGTTTGTTGACTTTGTGTTGAAACTTTTCTGATGATTTTTTTCAGCTTCAGTCAACAGAGAAGCTGTTGACTTTCTATTAACTTTACGTGAATATTTTTCTCTGCTGACATCCTGTTGACAGTGTCATCAGAAAGACTGCGGACGTTCAGTTTACTTCATGTTGAAAATGTTCAGTTGACTCTCTGTAGTCAGTGTCAATAAATATAAGCTAGAGACTCTCTGTTGACTTTTTATTGAACATAGCATATCTTGACTAGATGTCAAAAGTCACTAAGTTTCTCATTATTCTCTGACAAGATGAGGACCTTCAGTTGTTCCGCCTCCAGCGCGAGCATTCTACCTATTCTACCCTTGACAACGCTTCGGCGTCTCGCTCATTTTGAGGCGCGCGCGCAATCAAAGCACGACGGAAGGCATGTAGCACGTGCTGGAGGCCGAGCGTTCCAAAGACACCACTTGCCGTTTTCACTTTATAAGTGACTATAGTGAGTTTATTGACCGTATTAAACTAGTCAACCAGTAAAGAAAAGCAAAATACCTATTTTGAAGCGGAGCAACTGCCTTGACTCGCTTCGTCCTGAGTGGTGCTATGCAGAGAAGCGAGAACATTTCTTCTAGGAGTCGTTTTTGTTTATGTTGTTTTAGCGACTGTGCCGAATTATTATTATTTGTACCAATGCCTTTTAGTAAGAGGAGTCCACGAACCTCGATACACTGTTTTCATTTTGACCGACTCCCGAGAAGGAGATCGGATACTTGGAACCTTAATGAGTGTTGAGGTGGTCACCGGTCAAATGATTACCTTCAATATGTAGGCTACATAAGGCTCTGGAGCAGTCAACGAGACTGTGATTCAGGTGTTGAGTGCTCTATCGTGTTTGTGTTTGTGTTCGTTTCTAATCTGTATTTGTGGGATGTATGCAGTGCATTCAAATACTGCAGGGACACCACTTCCTAACAAAATCCAAAATATATTTTAAAAAAACATTTCTTGCGTGTTTTTTTTTACGTTATTTTGCGGCAGTTAATTTGGAGCAGAGTGGAAAGCCGTAATAAGCTTCCAAAACTTTGTTAATGGGATAGCTAAGGTGTGAAGCATTTTTTTAACGGCTGCAGTTTTTCAATTGAAAAGCTGTAGCTTTCCCATTGGAAAGCTATAGAAAAAGCATCTTGGAGGCGACAGAAAGTTTGTTGATTCTTTTTATTAAAAAGTGGGCCAATATTCAGTATGAAGTCAACAGAAAAGCAAAGCTAGAGAAAGTCAGATAAAAAGCTGTTGACATTTTATATCCTCTGGTGACTTTTTTCAACAGCCTTTCAGCAGAATAATTGTTCTTACGCACAGTTCGTCTCGAGGGATTTCATGTTCTGTTATATATGCATATGCGTTAGGTTCCTGCTTATGTTTAGAATTTTAGATATTAGACGAATGCATGTAATTCGTTTTGATCGCTGCCATATTTGCGCTCAGGAAGAAAGGAACTACAATTGCAAACTTTCCAACGATACCTTTGCATGCATGCTGCACGCACTTGAACGCATGTCGCCCCAACCAGAATAACGCATACCTAGCCAATCATCAGGGAAGTTTTAATGCTAGAATATTTACCCATTCATAATAGACCCTCTTCAAAAGTGCGCGCCATCTAGTAGTTGCAGTGTCGATTATCCGAGTTCGCCATTGTTTGGGCACGCACTTCGAGGGCTGCGACAGCGTTCGGCGTGAAACCGGCTCATTCGGCGAAGAGTCGGATCCAGACACAAGCTTCGTGCCCAGAAAATGGCGACCACCAAAGTTACTTGATGGAGTTTTGAAAGGGGTCGATTAGAAACCCTAAGATCATGCGCGCTAGTTTGTCTGCTTCTTTTGCAGGGGTTGTGGTCACGTCAAACTGCCGAGCTCTGATTGGCCCTGATTGAAGGATAGTTGGTAGACCTCAAGGCAGCTTGCTTCGTGGTCTACCAACTAGTCTTCAATCAGGGCCAATCAGAGTTCGGCGTTCTGAAGTCGCCACAATGTATGCGAACAGAGCAGACGAACTTGCGCTCCGTATAGTTTTCCGACCAAAATCAACACGAAACAATTTGCCTACATAGGCGAGGCAGGTTGTGCCACTTGCCTTCTTGTACAATAGTTCACAGTAGTCAGGTAAAAAACACCACTGAGTTGACTCCAAGCGCTTGTATACATTAAAATAAATAAATGTGCACGTTTTCGAGTGTCCCCTTATGTGACGCCACGAGGAAATGGAGCTTTGTTATTGCGCTTACTTGTGCCAATTTGTTTCCTGGGAATTCGGGACAGCCATTGCTCTACGTACGTTATTGCTGGGAGTGTATACCGACAGCGGGCTTTCGCAAGACTCGCCTTGCACCGTGAAAGCTGCTGCCCTTGGAAAGCAATAAATGGATATACTCGCAGCTCGCTCTGGTAACGACATATGAATAAATATCGACAAGAGGGCAACGATTATATTACGTGTAAAATACGTAATTACGGGGTATTGATAATTCGCCGCAGGTAAGTGGCGTTATGGCGTAGGTCTTCTAATAAAGACCTGCCACTGTATGATTATACATATAATTAAACGTGTTGTTTTTTGTTTTGTTTTCCAAGAGCGCAATGCAATCGTCTTTTGTGCAGTCAATTAAATTCGCGTCAGTAAAGCCCAATTTAGTGCATTGTGTACAGAAATTTGTCAATGGCGGGGGTATTATCAGTATTCAGAGAACACCAACACTAAAATCCAAGCACAGTCACCACACCGTGCGTATTAGCTTGGCGTCACTCGAGGCCTATAGACCAGTGTCCGCGCCAATTCCAGGGCGCCGCCATGTTTATCTACGCTCGCGCCACCACGCGGAAAGAACTGGCAGGCAGGGAGGGGGGCTGCGTTGGCGGCGTTGCTTTGGGGAGCTGGATGCGGCAGGCTGTCCGAATGCACCGACACATCGTGAAAGATGTCTTCCCCAGAAGCCTCCGCGGCCCGTTCTTCAACAGGGAAGATGTCGTGAACATTCGAGAACCCATCTCGATCAAGAAAACAAGGGAAAACCTTTCTTGTCTTAGATGTTCTCGGTATCTGCTGACCCTTGACATCCGCGTTTCAGTGCGGGTTCATTGCGAAGTAAATATTTCGCTACCGCTTTCTTGTAGCTTTCAAATGCTTGATTGTTGGCTTCTTGTATACGACATTACATTCGTGGCACGTTTGAGACCGATTTTCGCGATGTACTTACCTTTCTGCGGCAGCGCAGCTCTGCCGAGCCGAAATTAGTGACCGAAACCGAAACCGAAACGAAGGTACCATTCGTAGCTAGCGTACGTACACGACGTAAACGACCTGCCGACTGATCACGGAGAAGTGACCACCTTTGTTGTATCCATCACTGGCACTCACTCTTGAGTTCTTGCTCGGAGTGAAGTTTTTCTTCCGAGTGCGGCTGTCCATTCTTGCCGAGAAGCTGCATGGGACGGAAACTTGTGGAAGCCGTAGACGTCGCATCCGCACTCGCTTCTTAGGCAATTGCGTGACGGGCAGTGGGTGTCCAAAAGAACCCTGCGTTTCCTCTGGTTGTTCGTACAACCAACAACAGCACAGTGCCGTCCGGACGAATTGCTCTGATACATTACACGGCGGTAAACAAGACCGACGCCGGCACCGTGCTAGTACTGGGAAAGGTCGCGGTTTATCGCCCCCCCCTACACGCACACACGCTGCGAGCGTCTGGGTTCGAAACTATGAATTGCCAGTTCTAAAGGATGGTACTTACTTGAAGTGGGAGCTGGAATTCTACGAGGTACCAGGAGACACTTACTATCGGGTAACGAAGCAGGGTGCCTGTGGGGGCGGAGTTTAGGAACGCTACTGATTAATATTGTGACAGGCGATCAGTTATGATAACAGACGAAACTTCGACTCGTTTGCTCAGAAGTTCGCGGTGATATTTTATTAGCCCTCGTTACAGCACACCAAAGATCATAGGCAGTGAAATTCACATCATGCAGGCTCGTGCGTCATAGTCAAATGAACGCAGTCGACGACGAGGTGTAATGAGCTACTAAGCTTCACAAGGAAAATGCGCGTTAGAAAGAGTTTTGAGGCAGTCCACACCGATCCAGCAGACGCACGTACGTACGATTACTCCGGACTTCATGAACCCGACGGCGCAAGATCAAAGCGATCAAAGAGCACCGCCGCCATCGCCACCCGGTTTTCTCTGCACTTTGCGCGACAACGGCACTGCAACGGAGGGCACTCGCCTCGGCGTGAAAAATCCGCGAAATAGATTAATTTCCCACTCTTGAAGCCATTCCAAATGATAAATGAAAATACCTCGGCGCTGTAGAACATCTGACGGCACAACGGTGCCGAGCGCCTGCTCGGCATCGTCGTTCCTCGTAAAGGCCTGCTTATTTGTAGTTGAGACGACGATTCCACATATTTCGTGCCACTCGTGGTGCTTGCACTCGTGGTGCTTCGAAGGGCAGGGAAATCTTCTCACGAGGACGTTGAAGACACGCAACACCGGAGCCACCAAAGCAATCGTACAAACCGTCGCCATGTTTGCTTTTTCTTCGTCACTCGCGGCGCGGTCAACTTGTCGCGAGATGTTTTCTGGCTCGGCTAGATGGAAACCAACAGCGGCAAAGTGGCGTATGGACAAACGGCTCTCACATTACGGGCACTATACTCACATACCGCGGTAAACAGGACCGATGCCGGCGAAACGGCAGTCGGCACACCAGCAAAGAAGCCTACGACGGGAAGCAGCTGTGCGGGCCGACGCAGCCCCCCTCCGCGCGAGCGTTGGGTTCGAGATTATTGTTCGCTTTTGCTCCTTGCGGTCGAGGCTAAAAAGAGCACTTCCGGACAAAGGTCTATAGCCACTCTAATAGACCCCTTTCAAAAGTCAGTCATCTTGTGGCAGACCCAGAAGCTCCAATATTGCCTTTCTAATGGCGGTGATAGGAGATCATGCTCGCCTAAATCAAGCACCCTCGACTTCGTGGATGCATGAAGGGGACGAAAAAGGACCACTATCTTTCCCGCTTTCTGCTCTGTGCTTTCGAAGACTTCCGCTTTTTCTGGTGTGGAGAAGCTGTGTAGGGCCGCCATTAGAGCGTCGGGGTTGGCTATGCGCAGGGTGGTTTGACTGACTTTCGGAAAGGATCTATTGCGCTCTTGTTTTTTGCTACATTGCGAAAGCTAAAGTAGCTTCCCCAGTGCTCTAGTACCCGTTACACTGGCGCTCTTAACTGACATTAAGCCAAAGATCGTTGTCATTTCCCAACTGATATTGAACTCAACGAAGTTGGCCGGTGTTACACGGTACATAGGCCTAACAACCCGAGTCGATATTCGCGTCAAGGGACACAGTTGAAACCGAAACGAAACCAAAACTAATGTCAGATTATCTTTTGTTTTTTCCAACTAGCGACGCAAATAAGTTATATGCACACTTTTCATTAATTATAAACACTTAGAACACACTAATCATATTTTTTTTGTTTTGTTTTTAGAGAAAACAAACGATTATCAGCTCGTTTCACACGAATTCAAGCAAGAGAGACACAACGAAAGTCTCATCGGCACGCACATTGCAATGGCCGGCCTCGCCGAGCTTTGGCTTCTTGTTTGGCTTTCGCGACGTGCCGTGGTCATTTTAGAGGCAGCTCTGGCCCCGAATCATACCTCTTACGACAATATTTCCTGCTACGATACTTTCTAGATACCTCCCCCAATCTTTCGCAATAGTAAGTGCTTCTCGGGTGCTGGTAATGGGTGGCGATGCGGCGGACGCCGCCATCTTTATCTCTATTGGGGTGAACGTGAGGGCGAACCCCCATCAGTTATTAGCGATGTGCGCGCCAAAGCGTCGTGTTCACTTTCCAAGTTTGGCCAATGGGCGAAGGTCGCTAGAACAAGCGGATTTCGCGGTAACATGTGGCGGCTTCTTGCCTTGTTCATTCCTGAGATCGCGTAGAGCCCAGAGTCGAGCCACAAGATGGCGGACAGTAGTCATCCGGTTGTCAGGCACGCTGTGGTTGCCAGGCTGTCAAATCTCTTGAAGGCGAAACTCGTCAGTATAAACGGCTCTGCTTTCGCGATTGGCAACGAAGCACATGAGCACTGTCAGTACCGTCAGCTGACTTTCGTATTGCCATGGCAACAGCTTTGCGGTGCTTTTAAACACACCATCGAACTCGTCGTCGCACCCGATGGTAAGTGGCCAGACAACAACTGGTGACGTCCACGACACGGCAAATCCCAGTCGTGACGTCACGGAGGGAAGCCATAAGAGGCGTCACCGAAACATCTCGGCGCTAATACTTCGTTTCACCTTATGTTGTACCGAAGCGAAGGCTAGAAGCGCGAGATCATAGAGTTGGCAGCTGCCCCTAATGCACGAGAGCTTGTGCCGCCGAGATCTGCCTCAGAGCAAATAGCTCGCGCTTGTAGCCCTTCCTGCGGTACATCATAAGGTGAAATAGAGTATAACTGAGGTATGCCAGGGTTGCTAAACTCGTCAAACACAAAGTTTCTTTGTGTTATGACTAGGGTGCCTCAATGTCCTTCTGTTTAGGGTGATGCCACCCTTTGTAGTACCCAATGCCGACAGCACACGCTCACGGGTAATATACAAATAAATGTACGAAAACAAAATGTCGCCATAGCACAGTCAGCGCCACAAACGCGTGCAGGAACATGCTCTTTCACGCGCTTATGAACAAAACAGAAAAATAAACGGGTGGGACAAAATGGCCGGATGTCTCCACCCCACGGTTCCACCTTAAGCAAGATGCACATGAAGGCACCCTAGCTATGACATAGTAGGGGAGGAGCGGAAAGATTGCGGCGAAGTTTTCTTCTTTCACAAGCCCGCACGCAGATCCGTGTACCTTCATGACGCTTTTCACTGAAGGGGCGAAACATCTCTACCATTCTCTACGCGCCGAGCAAGAGCAGCACGAGAGAGAGCGCGGAGACGACCTTGGTTCGTACTATGGTGCCTGGATCGCGTCTTTGACCGGTGTGTTTAGCGTCCTATCCCGCCCATACATCAAAAGTGGTCCCGAAGTGGCAACAAATGACGTCACAGAAGCCGGAGTGTCATGCTGTTGCCTGTCGCGATCCTGGCGGTTGGCCGTAGAAAGGCTGACGAAAAGAACGAGCGAACGAGAGTGTCGCTGTCGTCACGGCGTCCCAGGCATCCCAACTTCCGGCTGCTGTAGCTTGCGTGGACTGTCACAGTGGAGAGCGACCTGCAGCAGAACAGGCGTCTGCCGTATATACCACAACTGTTGGGACGCCGCCAGGGTCGCGACCGGCGACAGCATGACACTTGCTATGACGTCATCAGGCGGAAATCGAGGGACCACTTTTTTGGGCGCGGTAAACACACCAGTCGGAGACGCGTTCCAGGCACCATAGTTCGTACGTGTGTCGTCACACAAAGATCATCAGCTGTGACCGACATGTTTGATGGTCTCTAAAAGCACGATGGAGGCTTGGGTAATTGCATTATAAAATCAATACCGTCGAAACTGATAGTCTGATATCGTTCTTATTTCCGCCGACAAAGCAGAATTTACTAAAAAGCGCCCCTGCCGTTCCTTTTTGTTTTATCTCGGTCTTTTGGACTTGATTAAAATGTAGCCCGACGTGGCTAGGTCACAACCAGCCGAGAAGCATTGTCCACTTTCGGGCGGATTTTGCATCCGGGCAGTTGTCACACCAACGGCGGGATAAAATCATTTTATTGTAGGCTTTCAAAGATGAGCCAAACTGGGATTAATAGACCATTTGCTGTATTACCCAAGCATAAAGTAGAATGCAGGGATTGGTGTTCCACGCGCCACACGCGCACGCCTTCCCTATATAAAATATTCGAAGTAAATAACCAAAATAAAGCGTTGACGAACGCGCGTGCAGATACAATTTGTTTTAGGTTTTTGCTTTAGAAAATTTACTACTGCTGAGGCCAGCACGTGCGGCGCGTGGAACACCAATCCCTGCATTCTCCTTGATGCTTGGGTAATATAGCAATGCGGAGGGCAAGTTCGTCTGCTTCTCGCGCAGGGGGTAGCGGTGACGTCAGAACGCCGAGCCCTGATTGGCTGATCGCGGTCCCCTATCTGAGCGTCGTCTGCTCCTTTGCAACGTCGTCTGCTCGCAACGTCGTCTGCGTCTGTCTAACCTTTCCTGCGACTTTTGCAAGTGGAGAGGCCAGATTCACGAAACTATCTTACGCCAAAAATATGCGTAAGACAAAACTTAAAAACAAATTCGTATTCACGAACCGACATTTTCGTAAGTTTTGCGCAGGTTACGACAAAATCCTACGACAGCTCCGAAGCTACGCACTTGTTACGATCAAATCAGCATGGCCGACAGCGTCGCGGTCGCGACGACCAACGGACGTTTATTTTTCTACGTGCGCTTCTCTCGCGTCCCGACTTCAAGCAGCAAGAAAAAAGTAAAAAGTACTTGAACCAGACCACGACGAACAAGAACGCTGGATCCACAAACACCCGGGAAAAGCTCCAACGGCCACGATTCCACCGACACCGACCAAGCGAACTCAGCAGATAGGCCTAGCAACCACTCCGACTCGGTGACCGTCTGCCCACGACCGGCTGGCGTGCTGAATGGAATGTGCCCGCGCGACCCTTGTCAACCCTTCCCGTATTATACTGTGATCACTGACCTCAATTTTAGATTAAGAGGTCAATCTCTTCCTCTTGTCATCTCCTTGTTTTCCGAGGCAACGGTGACTCTGCCGGTGAAAAAGCGGTGAATATCCGACAGACGCAGGAAAGGTAAAGGAGCCATCGCTTTGACTAGCAGACATAAAGCAGATGACGTTAACTGCGCCAACCCGTCGACGCCATTAAAGAATGAGGAGTCTTGCCGCACACGAAAGGGGGAAAAAGTATTTGGGAGGGAACTTGCGGACACTAACACGCTCACTCTCGGTTCTTAGCAAACAAACCTCGGCGTCTCGGGACACCTCGCCAGTGAGAACTTTGACTTCATCCTTGATGCGCGTCTGCTAGTTGTTCGACAAAAACAACGAACCGCTCGAGTTATTTCGTCTGCCTTCTCTGAAAGGCGAAGTCGAGCTCGCTCGTAAAGACCTGCACTTCCGAAAGTCGCAGGAAAGCTAAGACAGACGCAGACGACGTTGCGAGCAGACGTTGTTGCAAAGGAGCAGACGACGCTCAGATAGGGGACCGCGATCAGCCAATCAGGGCTCGGCGTTCTGACGTCACCGCTACTTCCTTTCTCATGCGCAGAAGACGAAAATGAGCCCACTTGCGGGGCGTATAGGTCTATAGGGAGTATTCACTGGGCGCCATATTTGTGGGTGATGTCTAGAGCGCATGCTCTGAACGAGCCCACATTAATAGGCTGCTAAGACCGGCAATCTTGAGGGTGCGAAATGCACCTTACAAAAGAACTGTGGAAGCTCGCCATCAGCACGCGCTCAGCAGTCGTGCACACAGCTATGGCCGCCAGTGAATACTTTCTATTCTGCGTTCATCAACGGAAATAAGAGTACTGTCAGGTTGTCAATATTGACGGTGATGATTCGAGTACACGAGGACACCAAGCTTCCATCGTACACTACCAAACCTGTCACCGCCAATTCTAACACGCACAATCGAATTTGTCGTTCACAACTGATAATCCTGACCCTGACGTCAAATATGTATGAACTATATGCGAGAGGACGTCACTGAACGCCCTTGCACACTACGAGCCCCTGGCACCAGCCTGTTGCTTGAAAGTCTGTTATGGCCGCTCGTGAGTTCACGGAACGCTAACCGCTTTAATTCCAGAATATCTAGAACCATTATTTCGAAAATTGCACGCTGTGCTGCTTCTCGCCATCGCTCAGTTGGAACGACTCAGGGTCGTCGAAACAGGAGGACGGGGAGCGGGGCGATTCACCCCCCTCCCCCCCCCCTTGGCGTCGAAGGAGGGAGCCAGGGGCATAAAGGTGTAAGGGGGGGGGGGTATCGCCCCAGACCTTGTCGATAGCATTTCAGAGGGTTATAATAAAAAATTTGGGGGAAGGGATATTCCCTTCTTCACTACCATCACCTCCCCCTCCTCTCTCTCTTTTTCTCTCTCCCGAACAATTTATACGGCCCTTCTTGACTCCTATTTGTGTGTGTGTGTGGTCGTACCCTTTTTTTATTTCCCTTTCCCCGGCTTTTTCTCGCCATCCCCTTGTCGCCCCCTCATCCCTCGGACATTATAGAAGTCTCTACACACACCGCCTGTGGGTGGCCCCGGTGGCAATGTTGAAAGTGGCGGAAGATGAGCTCTAAAGTCGCGTACACCGCGCACGGCTCCACAACATCACAAAGTTCAATCTTCGCGCCGATTCCAAAGCGAAAATTTTGACCTCAAATAACTCCTTCCCAATGTTGTGAAACGTCGCTTTGTCGTCACCAATAACTTCCACAAGCGACAAGCTTGCGATGCGAAAGTTCAGAGTATTTACAGCCCGCCTAGGTACAATCTACGCATCGTGGACTCTAACGCAAGCGGCGTAGGGATGTAGGGACGCGCGCACACGACGTCCTCAGGGCAGGCGTTCAATCGGCTGGCCCCACGGTGTTGCTCGCGCGCGCTCCAATGAAGCTCGCTAGAATTTGAGGACCGAGAGAGTTTGGATGATTGACATCTCGTCCCGCGTGATGCCATCGTCGCGAGAGTCCAATCAGCACGCTCGGCGAACTTCGGCCCCAACTTTTTGTTTGACGAGTTTAGCGACCCAGCTCAGTTGAATTCAATGACCGTTAGCAGCTCAATGACAGTTGGCGCCGCCGTGTAACTCCTGCCGATCGCGATTGAGTCAGCTGTTGTTGGCTTAATGACAGCTAAGAGCGCTAGTGTAACAAGGGTATAACTCTGTCATTGTTAGCTATGCGAGCGCATGCGGTTGAGACGCAAGACGAAGGGACGTGCTTTCGCGGCAGTATGGTGCTACAGCAGTGTGAATGCCGCTATTCTCCGTTCACCCTTAGCTGAGACTAGAAACTACGACTTCAGCGCAAGCTCGCTGGCTTCCGCATTGCTTTGGTTTCGCGTGCCACCGCTTTCCCACTTGTGTTAGCAAAAGCAGAAAGCTCGCGCTGAAGGCGGAGCTTCTAGTCTCAGCTTAAGGGTGAACGGAGTAGAGTCTTGACAATGTGGGACAAGATTGTTGTTGCCGAGTGTAGTTTTTGAGTGTTTACTTTCCACAGTAGAGTGCGTTCTTTACAAAAATAATATGCGTGTGCGTGTGTAAGACGAAGCATAAAAACCATTCTGACGTCCCGTCAAGTATACCGAATCCTCCTCGTCTGTAGGTGGATACACCGACTTGGCCACAGCGGCAGCGGCCGCCTGCCTGCCGTCCAGCCGGAGTTCGTACCCCTGGTCCAGTGGATGGCCGGCGAGCTCCGTGGCCTCGTGCCCCAGAGCGGGAAGCCCGCTTCAGGGAAGCCTCCAGGCCAGTGCTCCCCTCCTTTGGCTCTCAATGACACTTTGTCGATAAATATTTAAAAAAAGTGAAAACAAGTCAACATTAAATAATCATCGAAATTACGCGCCACACCTGTTAGGGTGCCCAAAACAAATGATTTATCGCGCCCTGATTCGGGCTCGATTGAAGATTCCAAGATAGACAATTTCAATGTTGACAAACTCACGGATCGGTATGCACGCGTCCCACGCCTGCCACATTTCTCCCTCAATAAATACGAGGCAAAAACACGTTCGGAACACAAAAACCTGTGGACGGTGGCAGTCAGAGACCATTTTTTCAGTGTCAGGTTGGTTACTTTCCGCTTCTCAGTAAATGTACATACTATATACTGTATATACTACTGCACACACTGCTTTGTATGTTTGTTTCTTGTTACTGACACGGTGCCTCAACATAATTTAAAAAAAAACGAGTTGTTAATGAAGGAAGCACTGACTTCATGCTCTCCTCCGGCATTCGTTGCCCACCGTTAAGGAAGGACGTTTTACAGCTGTCGTCCCAGTTTTAGGAAGTTCACTGGATGCATTTGTTCACCTGACCTATTTAGTGACCCCATAAAGCTGAAGTGTACGCCTGAAGCTCTGTAGTCTAGATTTTTTTGTACTCGTTTTGTTTTCGAGTGCATGCGTTTGTTTCCAGTACATTTACCGCGTCTCGAGTGCATTTCAGAAAGACTGCAAACAAATGCGAAAGATGATCTGACCGCGGGATACCACCGGGAAAGTGCATCGACAAGCCACAGTAGACCATAAAACCGCGGTCACCTGCTAATATTCGAGGCCCACATATTAAGCAAACCCGCCTAATTCGAAGATGCTTGTCCGCAGATAATTCTGTCGTCATGTCTGCAGCGAACATTGTGTCTTTTGTATCATGTACGGGCAGTGTGACTGCGGCTGAACGGTCCGAGCCCGTAGCATTAAGGCCCGTCCACACACTTGCGTTTGCTTCCGACCGAGTTTTTGTGATCTCTTACAAGAGAGTATACAGTGGCATGCTGGCACCATCTGTGAGGCGACCCTCGAACCGCATTTCACTAGACGTGGCCTCCGAGATCTTTCTTGCGCTCTGCTCCGGCCTGTCCAAAATGCTCGGCTGCCCAGCAGAAAAAAAGCGGGTCGAGCCAGTTATGTATGGATCTCCGAACGCGGCGCTTATAACCCCGCGAGAAACAGAAACAGGACTGCCTCGATGCACACTGTAAAGTGTGCAGCCCGCGGCATGAAGCTTGCATTTTCATTGTTCTCATCATCAGAATAGAAATATGTTGATTTCTGTTGACTCGTAATTTTACTTCGCTGGTCCAGTCTTTGCGCTGTTTCGCTGGATGATACTTCAGAATGCAAGATTTTGTGCGAATCTATATTTCCCCTTCGCGGATACTGTTTGCGCCGGTGGGAGGAGCATAGAAATATTTTTGTCGTCATTCGTGAGAACACTCTTCTGAACTTCACCCACGTGCACGAACATTTGTTCTAGACCTTTTGCACTTTTAAAAGATGAACCTTCAAATTTCGATCAATGTTTTCCTCGATAAAGGTCTGTGTGTTATGGGCGAGAAGCGGGGCTCACGTTCCGCGCTGCTCCTAAGTTTCGTAGACCGACTATAATGGTGATGATGATAATTCGCTGCTTTTTCATTGTATTATTTGGTTTGGCTGAGAGCGCCACCAAGCGCCGCACAATAACAGGTTGTAAGGTGAATGCAATGGTTTGAGGAGTGCAGCCAGCGCGCGAAAAATCACGGAGGCCATGCACTGGAGCAAAGGTTTTGAAGTACTATTTGCGAGGTCTAATGGACAAACTATTTATGATAGATGGTGGTTTATAACATTGTCAAACGTTTTTCAAG
The DNA here is from genome assembly GCA_037355805.1 of Ixodes ricinus. NCBI lineage: Eukaryota > Metazoa > Arthropoda > Arachnida > Ixodida > Ixodidae > Ixodes > Ixodes ricinus. Next base: position 46,684 of record JAZHYW010022832.1, on the reverse strand, counting down.
CAAAAAAAAAAAAAGAATGATGCGCAAACAAAAAAAAGGAATATACAGACATCCCGAGTGTTCCACGATTATCCGATAGATGGCGCCAGTGTCTTCTCTCGTCGTAAGAGATGCCAAGAGGTCTTAAGGCAGTCGGTCGTAAGCAGTCGCAAGTGTGTGAACGAGCCTCTGTCCGTGGTTCACTAACACGGGCGTGCCGAACATTTTGAGAGTGGGCGCGATGCTCCGACCGCGTCCAGAATATGGGGTGCACCTTTTTCGCGCAGGACTCGTCCCTGTGCCCCGAGGCGGCGGCGGCGCTGGAGCCGAGCGGAGGCGCGTAAGTCCCGCCGCAACCGGACCGTGTTCACCGAGGGGCAGCTGATGGGCCTCGAGCGGAGGTTCGACTCGCAGAAGTACCTGTCCACGCCGGACAGAGCAGACCTGGCACGCGCCCTGGGACTTACCCAGCTGCAGGTCAAGACCTGGTATCAGAACAGGCGCATGAAGTGGAAGAAGCAGGTAACCCTACGCCCAGGTGTGCCGTACACTCTCGGAAGTCCGTGAAGCCGCATTCACCCTGCTCGTACCTCGTCTGCAGTCTGCAGACACTGTCTGTAGCATGTTTCTTCCCGTCGAACGACGGCGCTGTCACATTAATCGTCCGAAAGCTGCCTGCAGCCACATGTTCGAAGCGTACACACGCGTGTGAGACAGACACGCTCCAAGAAATGTTCGAGGCGAGTCCGCAGGCACCTCCGTCATCGTGCCTGCGGCGAACACCATGTCGTTTCCATGATGTACGAGCGGTGATGCTGGGGCTTAAGAAACCAGGAGCGTCTGCTCTCCCGCCATGCACTTGGGAGAGTTTTTGTTTCTAGTGAGGAAGCTCGGCGAATTATGAGGCTCAAAATAGTTTGACCTAAAAAAGACAGTCTGGACAGTGGCGCCAAGTGTGATGCATCACCACTATCGGCGCCACAGCGCACCACTTTTCTAAGTTCTACCGTAATATTTCGGGACATGCCCTACCCCCGAAAGATAACCCACCCCTATTTTCGGCATGATTTCCTTTCTTTTTTTTTCCATAAAAATCAAAAAGATAGTTTAATTTTAGTAATAGTCTTTTTGCCGAATTACCCAAAAGCACGAAAAAGAATGTCGACAACGCCAGCACACGCGCTGCGCGTGCTGGCGTTTTCAGCTCTAACTGTTTGAAAACAAATACCTATTAGCGGCGAGATGTTCTGCGGTGGCGCCCTCGAACGGTTACCTTTCGTGACGTCATTGCTTTGCGAACAACAAGTTCGATGGTGTTTGTAATTAGCATGGCGGAAGCTTGAAATCATAGCGTTCTTGAACCAACACTGTCAACACCGTCGAAATCGAAGTCCTCACGTTCCTCTTATTTCCGTCCATGAGAAAGCCTCCTGCTGGACGTCATAGTCAGCATTCGGCCAATCGTGGAAGGCCGATCAGAGCGACGCTTTCGATCGCGCACGTCGCCACATACTTCGTTTCAGCTTGCGGTCCAGACGCAGGCGATGCTACAAGCGCGAGCTCCGGGCTTTCAGCGTCCCTGCCAAGCACGCGCGCTCGTGCAGTGCAAGCACTGTTCAGGGTCACATGCTCGCGCTTGTAGCATCGGCTGCGTCTGTACCCAAGCTGAAACGAAGTATAAAACCAGTGCACTTCACACCCGCGTTTTACGGACGCTTTATTTTGGTTATTCACTTAGAATCGTTTCTATGGGCAAGGCGAGCACGTGCAGGGCGTGAGCCTACGTTCCCAACATTCTCTTTGATGCTTGGGTAATTTAGCGAAAAGTCTATTGCAGGGTCTTGTCCAATGGTGACCTCGGCAGAAATGGTGTTACTTAGCCACTGTGGAAGATAAGCGAACATTTCGGACTCGGAAGGACAGCAGTCTTTGTTTCATCGCCCCTCCTTGCAATCGCAAGTTTCTCGCAGGTCACAATATCTAAAACTATCATTTTTCTCATCTTTTTTTTTTTTATCGCACACCGAGAGTTAGCTTTCTCCTTATGTTCACAAGACTTGCTTTCGATTTCAGGTGGGTTATTTTACGGGATATCACGGTAGACATGTTTTCAGCCACGTCAATCGCTGAGCTTCCTCCGTGAATTTCAACGATTGGCTCTCTCAAGTGGTTTGCGGGAGAATAGGCGCTCCAGTTCAGCCAATTAAAAGGGTGGTCGGTATCAAGCTTTAAAGGGATTTGTTCAGTCGAAACCGGAGAGGCACTTAACTTTTTGTGCTCGCTACGTCGAGGGGAGCCTTCGTGTAGACAAACGACATTTTTATTTTGACATGGCGATCTCCCGTTGCTAATTAAACCTTTCATGAGCGTGTGCACGAAACTGCACCCCGAATTTCGCCAGTGTCAATGGCTGACATCCGTAGCCGGGCTGCGTGACGTCACAAAACGCAAAGGTTTGTCGGATGGACAGGATAACAAGCTGCTGGTCGATGGATGTCTTTGTATTTTGCTTCCAGATTACTCATGATCGTCCCCAGGGCCAGTGGCGCACTCGCATCGGGGTCCGCGAGAGGCATTCCAGCGGTCCGCGAAGCCCCGCTCTCATCAGTCAAGCCCGGCAATAAAATTGCTAGATTTATTTCTAGGTCGAGAAGAAATGCACCAGTTTTCTGGCGAGTCTTTTTCGCTGTGAACGTCAATAAGAGAGGTCTACTTCACACTAGCCCTTATCAATTTATTAAATCATTATCATATTTAACCTATACCTATTCCTCTCCTCTCACCGCAGACGGGGTCCTCCATCATCTCCGCCGAGTCCACAAGTGGGTCCCCGAAACATCGATGAGATCTGAGAACCAGTGTCCTAGGCTGTACCCAACTGAAATACGGTTCTTTTAATGCAGTTCCCAAGCGTGTGAAAAAGAAAAAAAAGTCACGCCTTTTAGGAGGAGATTAACTCGAAAACAGCCATAAGCCTCGAGCAAACGTATGCCGTTTCGCGCAATTACAACTGCGACGGCCAACCGATCGAACTAGGAGCGCTGGCAAAAGCAAAGGATGCAGATTCCGCCTCTGGAAGCGGCAACTAGGTACACGAAGCGTAAGCATATGGGTACACATTTCTGGCAGATCCACTGGATCGGTGATGAGAGGGCTGCGTGGGTCTTCTCTCTCAGAGGCGATGCAGACCGCGGGTCGAAGGCCACCGGCGAATCGTTCAAATGCACAGTCGTCACTTGACTTGGATGAGCTTGGCGAATCCCGTGGCTTCACGCTGTATTGGCACAAGCGGGCTCAAACAGAGCTACACGCGTGCTAAATACAGCTTGCTGTTATCGCTTCCAGGTAGTTCCAGCTGGGTTGGCTTCGGTTTCGCTGCATAGGCAAATTGATTGATCCAATTTGGGCGAGGAGTGGATGGATCGTAGCTTGATATCGCTTGCACAGCATCACACCTCAGCTTAAGAGCCTCTCTGTCCGCTTAGAGCTCAGCTCGTAGCCTCTTTCTGTGAGATGATTGCTGCACAAGCGGGATCTCGATCTTGATCGGGAACTCCAGTCCCTACGCATTCGTGCGACGATCCGTTTTGCTCGTCACTGCACGTCTCGCGGAAAAGTGTGGAACGTCATGTCTCTGGCTCGCATAAAGCGCTGCCGGTGGTTCTGGCACCCAATCGCACAACAAACGTCTCACCCAACCACGAAACAAGTCGAGCAGAGCAACAAAAACGAAGCACGCTGACGCAGGTAAACGAGACAGAAATGCTCGCTTTGTGTTGTGTGACGTCAGGAGCTCCCATGCCAAGCCACCTAAAACAGCGTTTACGCTAGAGTGCGATTGAAAGAGTATAAATTCAATTTCTCACGATAGGGCATGAGAGAATTCGTGATATTGCACGGGCCGATGCATCTCGTCGGCATTAACCATGATATTCAGTTGTTTTCTCTAATACAAGAATTTGACCGGACAATCCCTTCAATGGTTTTGCAGGCAAAGCTCAGAGGCGAAAAGATGGCCAAGTTTTTTTTCTACTGAGACGGCACGACTATCGGAGCATGATTCCGATCACTTACTTGCCCCTATTAAGAAAATGCAACTGATTGGTGTTCTGGGTGCATCGATGTGAAGTACCCATTACAGCAGCTTCTGAAAGTGTAGCTTGATCCAAACAGCCGCTCTGCGGTATACAATCATTATTTGTAGTTGTTGTTTTTTGTTTCTTTTAAGGTAACAAAAAACGACAAAATAAATATTTTGCTTTTTAATCTGACTATTTGTAAACCCGTCAAAATATTAAACCACTGTTGGACGGGCCCTTTATATGCCTTTAGAATGAACTCATTTAAAGAATCCACGATCAGCAGGCGATTTCGCACTTGTCGGCGTACGTTGGTTCACCAACGTACGCCGACAAGGAATAGTGAACCGAAATTTGGATTTCGCAAAATAAGGCAGGAGAAGCGTTGCACGGGGCGCTACGAACTCCAAAACATCACTCATACATCGATATTTCAAATGACAAATGGATGGGGGGGGGGGGGGGGAGTCGTTGGCCAAGTAGGCTAGCGCGCATTAGCTCGGAGCACGTGGAGCGAGAGCTCGTGCTGCAGAACCCAGGATCTCAATTCCCACCCTTGCCCGTTTCGATCTGCATGAGCATCGTACAGACCCAAACATTTCTTTTTTTTAAACGGATGGCCGTGATTTTGGAGAAGAAGGGCGCGATTAAGCGAGGGCTATGACGTCATTGTCCCCCTGGAAAATTTCAGAATGAGGGGAAGCGGCCTCCCTTCTCTCCTCCTCGCTTCGGTTCATCAGATTGACGGGACTTAACGAGGAATAGAGAAAATGAGAATCGTGAAGTGACTTGCGACGTCGGCCTCGTCCACCGTGTTCAATCGCGCACTTATTTTCCAAAAATACGGCGATCCGTTAGAGATCATGAATTAAGGCCAGCTGAGTATGAACCAACTAGCTCAGCTCAAGCCTGTTACCGTTAGAGATATCGTTGTATGAGTGATGCTTTTGGGTTTTTCAGCGTCCCATCTATCCGTCTAGCCTTGCTTTGTGAGCTGTAAATATTGGTTCAGTATCCCTTTAAAGCGAAGCTGAAACAGTTCCTGAAAAGACGCGTTAGAGGTGTATTCCGGCGTATTTTTATCCCGTGAATCTGAATATCACGTTCGTTTTCCCCGAAGATTTAACTAAACGTAAGAAAACACGAAGAACCTCCAACAAGCCATGACGTCATACTAGGATCTTTGGGCCGCCAAGCCATAGCCTCCTCTATAGTGACAAACGCCGAAATTGAAAAGGTTGAACGGCAGACAACGGATGACAAGAGAGCCACGTGACGGGCGCCCCGCTGCGGCGAGACGCCGAAACACTCTTCTCCCGAGCGATGGAACGTCCGCTCGTGCTCCTCGCGTTCCTCGCGCTACCGCTTCTTTTCTCGTCGGGTTTGAAAACCATGTTTCGGGTCCTCGCCGATGCAAAAGCTGAGCGCTGACGTCCAGGTTCCCCGAGAGACGCTCTGTGCTACCAGAACCTCGCGCTCCAAATCTGTAACCGGGCACTCTATAGCTCGGCTCAGCGTTGCGTTCGACACGGCTGCGGCAGGCTTTGCGCAGCATATCAAGAGTAGAAGAGCTATCGACGCGCTAGACAGCGCAGATGTGCCGGCGCTCGCTGTGGTTCTCGCCGCAGCACGCAGTCAATCGCATATAGACGCTTTGTCTGCAAGTGCGCCGCGCATCTTGCGTTTGACGTGCGCGTTGCGGCGAGTAACTGAGGCGAGAAACATCTGTGTTTGCCTGAATCGTGTAACGCCATATCAGAGGGCACTCTTGGCACGCGATATAAGCAGCAGCCGTGCCACTGTTCTCGTCTTGCCTGCAACCTGTCAAACGCAGTCAAACGCAGCTGTGTGAACCGTTGGCTTTAGTCTCCGTCGTCAAGCTGCCAGGCTTTGTGAGATACGAGAGGCTACGGCCAAGCGCGTGTCGCTCGGTGAGCAGCAATGTGCACCGCAAAGCTTGCCATATATTATTCAGCACGCCCACCAGTCGTCACGTCTCTTTCTGACCTTTTTGGAAACAGCAAGAGTGCGCGTGCATAGCTTTGACAGGCGCTGAAGACGCGCGAGAGCACAAATTCCCAAAGCTCCTACTAAGACGTCACGGCCCTGGAATGGAGAAGCTTCAGCGGCATTTTAAAAATTAATTTCTTGAGCCTTCGTGCACCAAATTGACAAAAAATAATCTCGATATTCGTGATCCTGGAGGCCAAATGAAGACGGTTTAGGCGTTTTTCCTCAAATACAGAAGTGCTTCAATTTCCCTTCAATGGAGTTCGTTCTGAAAGCCTTTAATGTGCCCGTATGACAGGGGTACCAGACACGTTGGTTTGCGTATAACATTTTTGCAGGGCAGGCGCCTGATCTGAGGCAGTCTACCAAATATGCTGCACAATGAAATGATTCGCTCCGTAATTTTGTGAATTAGATGTAGTTCGTAAAGGACAGATAAGAGACCCATTAAGACAGACAGACCTTTCAGGCATCTCGCCTTACTTGGCTATACTTGTTCCTAAGAAAGTTACTTCTCATCACGAAGATCATAGAATAGGATAGATACCGCTAACTGACGCCACAAAATAATAAACATGCGATCCCGCGGTTGTGGCGTTCTTGAGATTATACATTAAATTGCAGTACATGATTTCAATTTATCGTTCCTTTTATGTTCGGTCAATAGTGGGAAACTTCGTAGTTCGGAGAAACGGTTTAAAATTTAATTTCCGAGAAATTCGAAAATATATACCAGAATTAGCTTAGCGTTGGTATAAAAAAGTATCAGTTTCTTTTTTCCTGGTTCGACTTTCCTCACTCTGCGCTCGAAACAGACCCTATTTTTATTTTATTCATTTTCCTTTTGATATCTCAGGTTTGTGGGTCTAGCCGTGTTTCCATGCCCTCCTAGTTTGACGTTGGCAGATACATCTCACGATTTCTGAGAAACACAGAAGAAAAAAACGGCCTATTCGGGTCGCAAGACTTGAGATAAATTTTTGTTACAGAAACGCACCACCCTGGATAGTTGGAGGGGAATATATAAAAAAGGAAGGTTATCTCTAGTTCACGTCGAAGTGTTTTTCCTTATTGTCGAAACATTTTGTTTGTGTGTGTTTCTGTAGATAACGAAACACGTTTGTGGAGCAAAGTTTACTTAACCGCGTAAGAGTGCTCATGGCGCGAGGGAATAGGAAAGAATGTTGTACCGACGTTCGAGGGTGCCCATAGTCGGACTGCACGTGCGTCTTGGCTCAAGTGGCGGTAGATGTTTTTAAGAAGAAAACTTCCTTAATGTTTCAATATTCTTGCCTACTTAGGCAACTCGTAATTATCTCAGAGCTTTGCAGAAAAAAAAATAAAAAAGATGGCCGTAATGGCAAAATGAGCAAAATTACCTTATAACTACTCACGCGGGGCAACATAGCACGGAGGGTTTCCAAGGTCAAGGTACTCCGAGATAAATAAAAGAACATCCACCGTCGGAGACGTCTTGTTTACAATGGTAAACAAGGAAATGTTCCCCGTTTATGGCTCGCTCTCGGCACTGTTCGCAATAAAACTGATGGAAACGTATATCCCAGAGGCTTTGTTGGCACGAGCGTATTCGCACCAGAAAGAACTGTTCAAGCTCGAAATTTATTTATGAAGGAACAAAAATTGGAATTGCAGGTTGGATGCTGGTATGACGATTGAAAAAAATCATGCGGATGCAGTTAGCATGCGGTTATATAGTCTGGGGAAGCCAGTTACGCAGTGTGTCTTTCCAGACGTTTGCTGTGGAATAAAAGGCGTTTGTTGTAAATCAAAACCTTTAGGGGTTCGGCTTGTAAATCCTTGTTCAACCTCAAACTTTGGTAGTGTGGGATGTCGTTTACAACTTCGTTCTTACTTTTCTATAACTGACGTACGAGATAGATAAAAATTCCCCGAAGTCCTGGCGGCGACCTCGGCCTGCCCCACCAACAAAATACTTTTGCATATACCTTTGAATTTATTTCTACTCTTCCGATTTATGAAATGAACGTAAATATGTTGTCATTAATTAAAAAAAATGTTAATGCCTTTTTTTTTGCCGAGACTGTTTTGTTATGCACATCAATCTGCGAACCGAATAAAGGGTAGGCCTTCGATATATTTAATATTTTAATAAGAGTAGGCCTATTCTCTTTTACTCCTTCCCCCGTTTTTTCCCACTGCTGAAGAAATAAACCAGAACTACGTGAAACCGTAATTAAACTTATATAAGAATTCGCGCTAATTTTTTGTTTTGTTTTATATTTTTTAGGTCATAAATATTAAAAAAGCAAATCTTGAAACACAAATAGTTGACTTAAAAAAGGCATGCTAAAGCGTGAATTACTATTCCTTATTCTTCTATTTTCTCTTCACACCTGTTAAGAATTCTGTAAGTCTATTTTACTTTTTTGTGCGAAAATAGAAAATAGCTATATTTGTAATCCCCGACTATTTGACAATGCGGAATCAACCATTGTTACGGCGATGTAAAAAAACAAGAATGCCATCAGCATCAATGTTTTCTTTGGTCCTATCTAGGGGGTCAGGAAACTATAAGCAAGACGACGACATTACGAAGTTGCAATGACCGGCCCTTGCTTTCATGTTTACCCGATGTCGGCTTTTGTAAGATTTAACGATTACGTTATTTTAGGGGGCAACAGAAACAAATCAGCAAACAGATAATTGTCACTAAAAGCGAACAACACGTAGCTTCCACATATTTCATGTTTGCAGTTCTCTGTTGTTGCTTTTTAGTTCTGCAGTATCGGCCAAACAATTCGCGGACGAACCTGTTGTCGTGTATGCTCTGTTCATCGCTAGTCAGGAGGTGCGAAAGAGGGTACGTGCTCGTCGGACCTATCAGTCCCCTGCCTTTCATCGCTCGGTCCCGCTCTCTGTGCACGTAAGCATGCGCAGAGCGTGATCACGAGCTGTAAAACCGACGACTGACTGGTCTATCGAGCACGTAACTTCTACCGCCCTGTCAACTAAGCGGTAAATGGAGTACAGTCTGTATAGTATGTTGTCCCATTCACTCCACCACTCAGAACGAACGCACGTATTAATGTGTTGGCATTAGTGCCCTGGTGCATGCGCTGACCTTGGACTGGTTTGGACTAACCAAATTTCGCAACGTCGCCACGGGATGGCGCCACAGCCGCACTGGCTGTGGGAACTGGCAAGGAAGCGCCTTCTGCCAGCGCCGACAGATGGTGGGAGGGGTGCGGGTGCGCGCTTGGGACGCCCTCGGAAGTTCCTGCCACCGGCTTTGGAGACCTGCGGACGCACACGGGTTGCGTTTCCATTCCTCGACCTGCCACGCCGTGCACGCACACTAAAGAAAGTCACGTCCGCAACGGCACCATTATAGATTTGATCTTCAGTCGCATGTATACATAACATTCAGAAGGCGGCATATGTGGCGTACTTTACGTTGCACAGGCCGCTCATGTGCGTGATCTACCAGCCGCAAGATTAAACGCACTTTGGGGGCGAATAAATTCGCCCAGCGAAATGGCTCTGTCGTCTTACGTGCATCGCGCGCACGTCCTTCATGCACACGCTAAGTGAACTGATCCGCTTGAACCAGGGAGAAGAGGAGTTTGGGGAATGTTCACCGCGGGGAAAAGTGATGAGTGACTGCATTCACCATGCTTTGTCTTATATAACCGCTGCGCAAAATGCTAACCCATTTCTTCGAGAATCAGCGTTGCGACAGCAACAATTTCGGCCCCCCCTCTTTTTTTCTTTGGCGTTACAATAATATTGCAAGCGCCATCTTTTTTTTTTCATCATTGGCGTTTACAAGAACGATGATTATATAGTCTTATGCCCAATGCATTTCGGTGCATTGGGAATTGAGTGGGACGTTCTTTTGCTTGCGGATTGAACGTCTCCTGCAGTTCGTACGTTGCAACAGGCTGGACTACACTTTGGAAACGATAGTGTCAAAACCATGACACCTACAAAGGCGCGGCCCCGCAGTTAATCCATCATGCAGAAGACAGTACGCAGGCGCCTACTGAGGCGTGTTTCTTTCTTGTGTCACATTGGTCGTACAAAACTTGTCTACCGATACGTTCGAAGCGTGCACATGTACGAAGCAAGGATGCTTCGGAGATGCTCCAGGCATGTCTGCGGATAATTCTCTCATCATGTCTGCAGCGCTGCGTCTTTTGTACGAAGTATGAGCAACATGACTGCGGCTTCAAGCCCCCGCCGAGTAAGTCTCATGCTTTCTTTCCCAGAAAAAAAAAAAATTGGGTTGTGGGGATATTTATACAGCGTGTAGTTGGTCAGCCATTTAAAGTTGCGACGAGTCACTCGCTGTAGATGAGCAATTTAGCCAGTGCGGTACAACCGCTAGCCTGGGGTCTTTAACGTGCACCACGCAGTAGTGATACATGACCGCACGCCGGTACGATGCTCATCCAGATCGAAACGGGCAGAGGGTGGGGCTCAAACCCAGGATCCCTGAGTTCTGCAGCGCGAGCTTTCGCTACAGACTGTAGTGCAGTCTGTAGTAGTCGCAAAACTTTTTGACAGATTCACTATTTTTTTTTATGAAAATAGAAATTGGCGGGGAACACGTATGTCATTTCCGTAAAGGTGACGGAAGTTTTCTAACATCACGTTTGCAATAAAATACTTTTTAAAATGATTTTTGTTTTGCAAATTTACTTGCTTCACATTTTCAAAAGAATGCCATAAAAATCGAGATTCGAGGGTGAATGTTTTCAACTTTACAGAGGTAAATAGACTCGCTCGAGCAAATGCTGTTACACTTGTTTGCTTGTTTTTGTCGGGATATTAACATCTTTGAAAAAACAAAGTCTAGAAGAAAAAAAACGTTTTTATGCAACGACGTTAGCATCTAGGTCACTAGGCCACGCACCGCTCCCAACTTTTGGGGTTTTAACCGGAGCCGCACAACGGCCAATCACTTCGTCCTGCCATTACGGTGCTGTTTTAATCATAATTTGGTCGGAAGTCGACCTATAACATTGCCAAAAAAAGTCGATCGTTAGAAGCATTGTACATATTCAGAATTTGCTATGGTCACTGTCAAGATGAGAACAGAAGGGTGGAGTTTCAGTTGTCCTGCCTCCAGCGCGCACTTCATATATCTACCTCAAACCACGGCCGGACTGGATTCGCGTATACGGCCTGTTCCGTCCAAGGAAAAAGCATGCGCATCATTCTGCGTGGGGGCGCTGAGGCCCAACAATCCTCGCCGTTCCACCCTGCTGCTCAACTGGTTCTGTTTCGCGTGACGTAAAGGTTTACTGTTGTGTCCCGAATTGCCAGACATCGACATCAATGAAGACTTCTGGTATGTCTTTTATCAGCCGCCCAGATAGGAATCGCTAAGCACTGCGTGAAAGAAGAACATATCTAGGAAGCACCTTGTTATGAACGATAAACCTTAATTTACGGTTGCGTGCAGCAAGCACTGTAAACCGGGAGATTATGTGCGGGAAACCGGATAAAGAAGCTGGTCCACGTAGCCGTGCTCATGGTGTTCGATGGATCTTCGAAGGACCTAATGTCTGCCCCCAAGGAAACTCGAAGAGAACCCGTTTGGAGGCAGTCGCCATCTGCGCCGAAAAACAGAAAGCACAAGACAGATCGTGCTGTCTCCTAAAGAGGATTGTGAACAAACCGAGCAAGATGAACCAAACGGGTCTTAAGCAGGCGCTCCTATACTTTTGACCACTTTGGCTGCACAGCCACAGAAAATTATCCCCGAGTGTAATAGTGGCACCTCCTACTGCTGCGCTGCGTCGCAGCTCTCGGCCGCCAAGTGCGCTTCCGCCCAACTATGTCACGAAAAAAAAAAATAAGCTGCCGTGCTTTACGAATGCCTTTTTGGTGCTCAGAATTATCGCCAATATTTTGCGTATCCAGGCTTTCGAAAACCACCCCAAACGGAACAGACATATTAGAAGCCTCCTCTTCATATTGGGGAAGTGTGACAACACCCAAATGCTAAATCTTTGGTCCCGCATGGTCGTTGGACCCCCGTAGTTGAACCTATGGGTCGGGCCATCTGCATCATCTAGATCGTCCTAATGCCGACTTTACTAAGACGTGAGCCACCCAACTACAGGGCTCTGGATCACCGAGGTCGACATCCACCAGTGAACACCTTCCTGATGGAAACCGGAGAGTGTTGACGACTTCACTGCTTGTATAAGCCACTTCTAACCAAAGGCAGGATGACATGCAACAAGATATGTCAATGAATAGAAATTACGAGGCTGAAACAAAACTTACCGGTTCGGATTCTTGATTAGGATGAATTCCTGCTCCCTAACAAGAAGAAACGAGCCCGGAAAAACGCTGATTCAAACGCGCGACCCACCATTCATAGCGGCACAGCACTTGGTCGCACTGTCATATTTGTCCCACAAGGTCCACAGACGAAGGTCAAAGGCTTTAAACCCATCAAGCTAACTACCGCGCTAAAAGCCAACTGCCCTGATAGAATTATAAACATTCGTCCTAACGCAAGCCGTGGACACACGAAACTTCGAGACTACTGATACCCTCCTTCGCATCATTATACTGTGTGGAGTTCAAATAAGAGCCTACAAACCACGCATGAGCAGCATGACAGTTGGAGTCATTCATGGTGTGCCGGTTGACATCACCGAGAACGCAATTCTGGAATGCGTAAAACTAGAGTTTCCCGTAATCAAAGTGCGCAGGCTAGGAACATCCGAGTCCGTAGCGCTTACGTTCAAAACTTCTAATGACCCAGAGGCTGTTAATATTGACTTCGTGTGCTACAAGGTGCGGCAGTACTATGAGAAGCCAACACAATACAAGCTCTGTGGTCGACTAGGACATGTCGCTGCAGCGTGCGTGTTTTATTTCATCTAATGTGGCACTAAGCATAGGGGAACAGACAGCAACGAGGCACTCCATTGCATCAATTGCGGATTTTAACACATCTCTACCTCACGTGAGTGTCCCAAAACGGCGTAAAGAAAAGGATGTTGCTGAATATTGACGCAATAATCAAGCGGGCTACCGCACTGCAAAGGCCGCTGTCAAGCAGACGCTATCATCTACAACTTCACAGGCACACCCGAAAATAGTTTGGGACAGTAGGACATTTGCTGTTGCCCAGCGCTAGCTGCAAACAAGACAACCAGCCACGAACAATGCGATCCCACTTCAAGACGTGTCGGGATTTCCGCCCCTTATTACAAATCCTCCCAATGTAGAAATGGTCGCAGAGGCACACATTGACGTTCTCCCGTCACCAGCTGCCACAGCCGTGGCCTCACGGGGCACATGGCACAAGCCTCATAACCCCGATCCTGTTGTAAAAGACAAAATTCGACAACACGTGCTTCCAGAACACGCCGAGAAAGGAGACGCGATGGACACTTCAAACATGGAGGTGTCTCCAGTTTCAGCAAAAGAGTCAGCGTCGCAGGACAACTCAACAGGGTCTTTTTCACCACTAAATATCGGTGAACTGCTTCGTGTCGCAATCAACGCTTTGCGTAGGCCCCTTCAGCATTTCTCAGCACCATCTGCCAGAACTATGATTCAATTTATCGATACAATAATCCGATTCGTCCAAGGATGGCTTTGTCATTGAGCGCCAAATTTAACGAGCTATCACATTTCAATGGAATGCCTGAGGACTGAAAACACGTCTGTCAGATTTTCGTCAGTTCATTCGGAAGTACCGATTTTCGACAATTTTCATATGTGAATATAAACTCCCAAATGATTTTCGTCTCTCTGAGTATGAAGTATTTCACTCCGCACGTACATTTGGCCATTCAAGAGTAATGGTTGCCGTGCGGAAAGAACTCACATATGTGTCTTACGACGGTCCACAACACCACGATAATGATGTCTGCCTTACCGTCCAAAAAGGAAAGTGTAAGATTCCTGTAATCGCAGCGTACATACCACCGAGCGCCAAGTTTGAGGAAAAAGGACTAGAAGACGTTCTCAACATCTGCCCGGCTCCACATATAATGGCCGGGTATTTCAACGCACATCCGCCAGTCTGGGAAGTTGGCACATGAGCACGTGAGGAAGACGCCTGGCTGACTTCGCTTCTTCACACCATCTTTCAGTGCCCAATTATGGGAGCCCGACGTATCTAAGCGGCACAACGTGCAGTTGCTGTCTGGACGTGACATTTATTACAAACACCATTGTCCCTTCTGCGGGTTAGTTCACTGACATTGAGACGCACGGAAGTGACCGATTTCATACCTATACAACAATCAAGTCGTTCCAAAGCGCGCCAAACAGAAACACAGTTCAACGAACGAACTAGGATACGTTTAAGGCAGTGGCGTAGGCAGAGGGGGGTTTGGGGGTCGAAACCCCTCCCGAAATGCCAAAGCTACCCCCCCCCCCAATCACTACCACCACCACCACCACCACCGGGGTCTGCTCGCTGCTTTCGGGAAAAAAAAATGTTTGTAGGGTGAAAAGTGCTCAAATTAATAAAATATGCAATATTGCTTCATTCATGTTTATTCGATGGGATGCGGAACTTGATCACAGTATATAGAGAACGGATATTTCGAAACATTTGTGGGGTGAAGGATGGCGATTTCAAGGCAAAGTATAACAAACTATCCTCACTGAAATACATAGTTAAATCAAACCAAAGTGAACATAATAAATCGAAGACATGTTGGTAATATAAAACAGTGTCAGTGATGTAAGGAATACTAAATGAATTGTAAAAACAATTGCACTGTAAGCAACGGGTGCTGATCAGAATTACGTGCTTTCGGCTAGAAATTAACGCAAATAAAAAGATAACTGTGACTAGTTATTTCAGAAAGCAATTTACAGGCTCTCTTTATCATATCATTTATAATCGCCTACACGATGCAGCCGCCTGCGTTCACGGCAAAAAATATCCAGGACGTTCTCCGCTTGAACTTCAATGTCGCGGTGAACATTCAAAAGCGCAAGACCGAGCAGTCACTCATTCGAATTGGACGCTCTCATGCATGCTTTCAACCGTCGTAGTGAAGAGAACGAGCGCTCAGCTTCCGCCGTTGTTTCGGGCAGAATCACTAGGATCTTGAGGAGACGATGGACGTTCTGAAATAGGGCCTCCGGCAGTGTTGTACGGAACGACGTTCCAAGGAACGGCGTTCCTGGAACGCGTTCCTTTTAGGAGGAACGAAGGAACGTCGCCGTTCCATTCTGCTTCGGGGGAACTGGAACGGGAACGCGTTACATTTTTACTGGAACAGAAAGAGTAACGGCGTTCCTTTTTTCGTTCAGTGGGGTAATTTTTATTTTATTTGTAACAGGGAAAGTTTAAAAGTATAAAAACTATATCTTCACGAACATATTGTTTTTAACTTGTTAACTTTTTGGCTACTTATCTTAGGGCTTATTTTGTGTGGTCCTCGCTTGGTGACAGTCGGGTGCCGGATAGCTAGTGGACATTGATTATTTTTTGAGTGCCCGAGACTGCGGTACAAAAAGCAAACCTTATAGTCGCAAGAAAAGACACAGAAAGAGGGACGTTTCAAACTCAGCTACTTTCTTTGCCCCCCCCCCCCCCCCTTTCCACGAATCCGCTCATACCCACAGAAATCTAAGGCCGACTAAGACATTTCTCAACTTCCATAAAAAGACCTACAGTTACAACAAAATCACAGGCTACCACATCGAACGCACCCTTGTATCCTGAACATTGGTCACTTAAAAGATGCACAAAAATTAACCTTGATTCCTTCTCCCTTGTCCCTCGCCTTCAAACTGAACAACGAATCCAACCTTCACGAAGAAGAACTGGTAGTTTCCAAGACTGACCTTCCAAAAGCCCTACCCTCTCCTTCACTTGCTCGTCTTGCGGACAGCAACATCGAGAAACAACTGTTGTTAAGTTTTAACAAGGGACTTTGTTAGATTGAAACGTGTGAAATTGTTCTAAAACGCTCGTGCCATGTGGGGTAGCAATACATTTGGCTCGTCTGAATCGTTCATCACAAATATGAATATGGTTAAAAGCTGAGATTTTTAAACTTCAATATATCAGCAAATAACACCTCGATTCCGCTTGTTTTCTTCTTCTGGTTCCATCACGGCATATAAATTTGTATGTACCCATTTGATGGGATAGATAAAAAAAGCTTTGCTTGATCTAACTAAATATGGTAATCAGCAAAATACAAAAGTAGCGTATATGTAACGATGCGTTTCATTTTTTAACTGTAACGGGAACGAGTTCCTTTTACACCGATGGAACTTGTAACGGGAACGCGTTCCAGAAATCGGAAGGAACGAGGAACGAGCTTTCGTTCCATTTTTTGAGGAACGTGTACAACACTGGCCTCCGGACAGAGGGCGACCGCCTGTAGCGCAGACCAGGCGCGGGCATTGGACGCCTAAAATTTTCCTATTTTCGGCGAAGTCTCCCTCACTTTGTAAAATTTTCCACCATCGAGTCTTTCACGGATGCGATGACGGTCCGTCTTGCTTTCTGCTTTGTATGTCGAGGTGGCATCCGATGCAATTCCTTATTAGATTAATCTCTTCGTTGCACGGAACATCAGAAACTCCGAAGAGACAAGCCTTCCTATTCTCATTATGCATAGGCGCATGAGTAGTCAAGTTCATTTCCACGTTCGGCGTGTGGTTTGCGTGTTTGTGTGTGGTGTGTCATGTCATTTCTCCGAATGACGGAACGACGAGTTCGGACTGATGACTTCTCATGACCCCGAGGATATACTGCTGCTGTCTTTGGACTACGCTGCAAGATAAACCGGCCTAGCAAAGATAATATTTTCTTTCCTTCGGCATCTGGTTCTGTAGCACGAATTTGTTAAACCTTTAATAGATAATAGATTTTGATTTTTGCTCTAGTTTTACAGCGTCGATATTTTTTTTTGCTGCTTTATTTTTTGTGACAGTATAGCTATCTTTGTGTTTTGTCTGGCCTTCACGCGTTGGTAATGCAGTGGTACCTCAAAACGCGGAGGGGAGTTGTGTGCTGTGAGGAAGCTTTTAAAGTTGGTGGGCCGCAACTACGACGACAGTAGAACAGTGAGCCACCACGCGCGAGTTCCTGTAAATAAAGCCTGCTCAGTTAAAAAAAAATGACAATGCAGCTTTACCCGTTTGATCTTAAAAGGCCCCTGAAAAGAAAAAAAAAGTATTTTTTTTATAAAACAGTTTGGTTGGGATACGCGTGTCAAAAAAAAAATTAAATTTGTTATTTATTTTATTTTTTTAGAGCAATATTGACGGCGCGAGACGCGATTTAGTCGGTAGTCACCTCCTTTCCACTTGTTTTCTCTCTCGGCATTTCGGGCGTGTGGAGGAGAGGTGAATCGGCTTCACCTTCACCTTGAGGTGGAAAAAGCGAAAGACCATCTCGTTCGAAAGAGCGAATACCATTCCGTGACGTCATGGACTTTGTGCGCAGAATTACAAATAAATCTCTCGCCGTGAAGGTGGCTCCTAAAATTACTTTTCTTGTAAATTTCATTTTTTGACACGCGTGTCCCAACCAGACTGTTTAAAAAACTTTTTTTTTTTCTTTTAGGGGCCCTTTAACAGCGCCTCCCTAATCGTCCGTGCCGCCGAGCTCACCCTGTGTCATTGGGGGGGGGGGGGGGGGGAATGTTGTTGAACCCCTCCCGAAAAAAAATCCTGGCTACGCCACTGGTTTAAGGACTCAATGGGGCAGGCTTCTGAAAGCCGTGTCGGCTTGTCTGACTTCGAGAATGCTATTCTTGACTCAAGAACAGCTGCGACAAAGTTCTACAGCCTTCCATGCAGGCACGTAGCCAGGAAGGGGGGGGGGGAGGGGGGGGCATGGGGCCCGGGCTCCCCCTGAAATTTTCCATTCTTCTGGGACCTCCTCTTCCCCCTCCCCTCATACATCATTTTGTCATGGGCGCCCCCCCCCCCCCCCGAAACAAAATTCTGGCTACGTGCCTGCTTCCATGTAACCGATCCGTAATTGATACGGAATATGAGCGCTTGCGTGCAATTCACCGACGAGCAGAGCGCAAAGTAAGGCGGACAAAAGATCCAAATGACTTACGAGCGGCTCGAAAGGCCCAAAGACACACAAGGCGGCACCTGCAGAAACTTGGTTGGCAACGCTGGAAATCTGCTGTTGTGCTTCAATGTCTCCCAAAAAGCCCTTTACGCATGGAGGATTGCACGTGAACTAAAAACACCACCACAACAATTACGTCCATTTAAGCCTCTAGCTGTACACAAAGAGTGTTCTGGAATATGCATCGCCGAAGAGTTTTGTACAATGCTCACTAGCTCATCAACTAAAATCCAACATAGGTCCAGAACCGGTGTTGCAATACCTCCCTCAACGGATAAACGAAGGAATCTCCCGTTCAGTATCCAAAAAATGGAAGCTGCACTCGACTCGTTAAATTCGAAATCATCACTTGGACCTGACGGCGTAAAGTATTCAGACCTAATTCCCTTGAGACCAGAGGCAAATACGAGGCTCCTAATGCTGTTAAACATCTCATGGGAAACCGGTCCTTGCACCTGCCACATGGGAAAAGAGCAGGATAATTCCTCTACTTAAACCAGGCAAGTCAATCCTCAATTTATCGTCTTACCGCCCCATTGCTCTTGCAAGCTGTATAGTTTCCCCGCTAAATTTAGCGGGGAATCGAACTGGTATTGAGGTCACGTGGCGTCAATTTTTCCGCTAAATTTAGCGCGGTTACGCCGACGCCGCGAAACACGAAAACGGGCATCTAAGAGCTGCGCTCTAAAAAAGAAATATCAACCAATCAGCGTCGAGCTTGGGTGTGACGTAATACGTGACGTCATAGCTGGCTCAGCCAATCAGTATCGAGATAATCGGTGGCTTCACAAAGTTTTCGAACCCCCCCCCCCTCCCTTCCCCAAACGAGGCAAAGAACCTTTCATGTTAAAAACAACAACTGTAACAAGCATGCTTATTACAGACAAACAGTTTGCGACAGACAGTCCGCGACAAAGCAAAACAGTAGCGCATGGACTTCCTGACACCATATTCCAAGCTCAGCATTTTCGATTCGTAACGATCGCCAATTTCGTACGCTTTACACTAAACACCAAAATGGTGGCGTCCACAAGAGGGTATCTAGTGCCGATACTCTAAGCGTAGCTGATTTAATGGCTCTAATTTGTTACAAATTACGGTTGTCTGTGGTCGGTGACAGGTCAAGAGTTTAGGGAGGCTCTTCACCTCTTTCCACTTTAGTAGAGCGAACGCTGGAGAGGAGGTCGTGCATCTCTGCTCGCGCGTGCCTTGTCAATCATGCTGTGAAGGCCGAAAACCGACCGAACCGAAAACCCTTCACGAATCCGCAGTGCATTGTGCAAAACATTTGTCGAGTGACCAAAGTACGAGCCAGACGGATAAACACAGCGGACGACAGCGTCGAAAGCCCTGTTTAGACCGTGGTACAAATATTCGAACTCCAGGCAGCTCCAGGGTTCGAGTTAGTAGGGCAAAATATAAGCCACACTGCAGCGACTTAGAACACCAACGAAATTGTTTGTCATTGGCTGAACATATAACGGCCCTTGATAGGCTGAGTGATTCGTCTTATATCACATTTCTTCCCTTGTATCTTCTTCCGTATATGCCTTTGCGCAACCTTCATCACACGATTGTAATCGTTGGTTTGTTGGAACAGAACCGCGGTACGCGTGTCACGAGATAGAGACGGCTTGGAATAATTTGCACTGGATCGCAAACTGCGAATGAAGCGAAACTTCGCGTAGCGACCCTGTCGTGTTTCATCTTAAATGTGCACAAACATTAGATAAAGTAAAAAAAGAAACAAATCTTATTTTTAAAGGTAACGTAACCTGACGGCGGCGGTGGTTTTTCGCATAAAGGCTGAACTCCATGGGACGAATATGCAGCGAAAAATCGACGAATTTTGCCCGGCGGCTTTTGCTATGCGCGTGGCATCAGCAGGGTGGCTGTTAAGTCACGAGCAAAGCGAGCGTGCCGTCGGGCGGCGTTAGTCAGTTATTCGTCGCATAATTCGCTCCATGGAGTTCGGCCTTAAGCCTGGTTCAGACAGTTGCGTTTGAGTGCGTTTGACTTCGTTGCGGCTACAAGAAACCAGGACATCCCTGCTACTTATATCGCGTGCCAAGATGATTCCTTGAATTCGATTCCACGTTTCATACGAAGCACGGATGTGCCGGTGACTCACTTTCGGTTCTCGACGCAACGCAGTCAAACGCACTCCAACGCAAGCGTCTGAACCGGTCTTTAAGCAAGAAGAGAAAGCTCCGCGCTTCGAAGGGGCCTGCCGAACACGCGCGCTAATGCAATGCAAGTGTACAAGAGTAGCATGCTCGCGAGTGTAGGTTCGGGTTCGCTCGCACTTGCGGAGAAACAAAGGGTTGGCTTCCGCATATGAGCAGTACCCACAGCTTCCACTGACAACGTGCTTATTTATCAACAATACGTTGGTGTATACTTGTCGCTCATCCGGCTGATTCTGGGTTTGTGCGAGTGGAAGTCTCTTTCTAGAATCCATTCTTCTCGTTTCTATACACCCTTTCCACAGGGGCGCAGCAATCTCTGAATGTCGTCATTTCTGGTATGCGTAAGACATTGTTTTGATCTCTCCACGCCCCTGGAAGGTATTTACGAAAAATACGTGATTGTTTGATTGTTACACATTCTTGTTTTGCCTCACCTATATTTTCTCGCACATTCCAGGTTTTATTTTTTCGCCCAGCCTATCAGATATGAAACCCACGTGACTGAGAACGGCAGGAAACAGAAACCGTCTATAATCACGCACGAGGTAGTCCTATTCGCGACTCCAGCGAACTATAGGGGGCGCGCTGGTCAGGCAAAATGGCGGACGAGAGGGAGGTCGTTTTCGTCGTTCAACACGCGGACCACCATAAATATCTTGCAACTGCAGCGTAAAATCGGTGTTAGCAGAAAGTACAGCGATTTTTCGGCGGAGAAAGCCTTCTTCTAGCCAGTGTGTAGGAATGACACGGCGGAAGAATAAAAATATTTACTGGGACCACGATGTTTGTTTCTATGCTGCCTATACGAGGACCAAGCAGCGATAGCGGGCAGACGGCGAGTCAGAAACGACCTCCTCTCTGAGCGCCAGGCGTCGCCTGCTACGCTGGCGTCGATTTTGCTGGAGTCGCGAATAGCATGCCTTATATACAGGGTGTTTCTTCAGCATTGCATGATTTGTTTTAAAAAAGCCGTAGGAAGTCACACTTACGCCGCTTGTGGAGGTGAGTTATGCGGCCAGGGGACATATTATAGGGGGCTAATCGTAGCGATCAGTCGGCTAATTAATTGAAATTCGTTAATTAACTTTTAATTAATGAAAATAGACTATGGTTCCAATTATAAACTTGCTCAGCGTCATCGAAAACCCCTAAATCTATCTATTTCAGAGAGATTTTGAGCGCGTGAGAAGCGTTATAGTGCACTGAAGTTACCGCTCCTGGAGCAGGTACAAAAGCTAGAGGTTGCGAAATCAGTGTTGCGGAGTGGGCACCCCCATTCCATTCCAATTCCATTCCGGGGAATTAGAGTTTTCGATAATTCCATTCCTTTCAACTCCTAGGAATGGGGACACTGGGCCCATTCCCACTCCTGGAATGGCTGAATCGTTCCATTCCATTCCTCTAATTCCTAAACGTAAAAAGTGTCACTTGACAGCTGCATTGCGTTGCAGGGTTGGGCAGAAATATTCAAAAATGTATTTGGAAATACAAATACTGGGATAGATGAAAATAGTTGCTAAAATACTGATACTCAAGTCTCAAATATATCTGTAAAAATGTATCGCGATACGTATCGGAAATACATTTTAAAAAGAGGCAAAAAGTCTTTGGAAATACAAATACAGGAATACATTTTAGGGAGGGCAGAAATATAAATACTGATAATGCAATACATTTTTCAAATTTCTTTGAGACGCCAACTGAGATGAGGCTTTAAGTTTGAAGTGGAAGTTTTTTTTTTGTCCCTAAATTACTTTCCCGCAGGCTTGGCACTTCGCCTTGAAGGTAGTGGTTCCGGACGAAGAGTCTTCAATGGGTTCAAAAAACGTTCCATCAAGGATTGACCGCGGTCCCTTCCCTGGCATCCTGTCTGTCTGACCAGTGATGCGAAAAGACTTCGACCTCTAAATAAATTCCATCAAAACATCACCACTTCCCTGTCCAATAAGGGCGCCCCTGTCAGCACTGATCACATGACGTCACGGTGGGATGAACTAGTATTCTTGTATCTGTAGGTGCTGCCTTGAACATGAAACTTTACCCACGCTGCTGTATGAAAGGACAATACATACTTTCGTTGTAGGTGACCTCGTTGAAGACCATGCAGGCAGTTGCATTTGGAATTTTCGAGAAAAGTGGACCATTTGAAGCATCCTGAAGCACATGTCTTATCTTCTGTTACGGTTGAAAAATCGATACGGTGGCATCCCTGTTGTGACGGTCCTACCTGCCGACCCTCCGCCTCCAACGCATGAATGGCAGTCCTCAAGTTTCGCCTAGCATCATTCAAACAGAGACCTCGTGGATTGCGACCTGAGATGGCCGGCACAGGTGCGAGCTCTCCGAGAAACAGCGCGCTCGAGACGAGTCGCAGGTGTACGAAGTCTGGGTCCGCACAGCGAGGCCACGTCTGGCCTCCTTCCTGGGTATCGGATCACCAGAGCAGCGGGTCACGTTCACGTCGACTGATGACGTACCCTTGAGCCGTGCAATATTACAGGCGCAGACGCATTCGGATATGTGTTGAACTTCACTGGTGAAAGGCGCCACCGCCGCCCCCCCCCCTCCCCTTTGTTCTTTGCTTTGACGCTTGTTTTTTGTATTGCATTTTTTTTTGCGTATAAGTCTGTTAGGGCTTCACGCGGGTTTGCAGTTTCCCGCTCATTTTATTTCTGAACAACTGACTCGCTGACTGGCTCGGTATAGCTGAACGTAAAAAAATAAATAAATAAATGAATAAAAAATATAAAGAACCTGGCCCATTCCATTCCCATTCCATTCCGGGCAAAAGGCATCTAATTCCATTCCCATTCCATTCCCCTCAACGTTGCCGCCATTCCATTCCCATTCCATTCCGGGGTCGCGAAAATGCGGAATGATTCCGGAATCATTCCAACTCCGGAGTGGCAACTCCGCAACACTGGGCGATAAGGCGCCCGCGCGATTTTTCCGTCTCATATCTAGCCCCAGCCTTGTACCTGCTCCACGAGTGGTAACTTTAGAGCACTACTACCCTTCTCAGGCGCTCAAAGTCTTTCTGAAAATGACTGATTTAGGGTTTTCGATCACGCTGAGCAAGTTTCTAATTGAAACCATATGTCTATTTTCAATTATTAAAAAGTTAATTAACGAATTTTAGTTAATTAGCCGACTGATCGTTACGATTATCCCCCTATAATATGTCCCCCTGACCGTATAAGTCACTTCCACAAGCGGCATAAGTGTAACTTTCACGATATTTTTTAAACAAATCTGTTAAGCTTTAAAAAAACACCCTGTATATATAAAGCATGCTATATCTATTTTTTTAATAAAAAAATTAGATAAGCTTAATGTAATTTATTCCCTATTGGCGTGTTGAGTCTCCTAATCCACCACCACATTGAAAGTGGTACCGAAGTGTTAACAAATGACGTAACAAAATCCGGAGGGCCATGCTGTCGGATGTCGCGATGTTTTGACGCTTACCTAGCAAACTAAAAACGCTTATAACTCCGTGACAATAATTATACACGCGCACTGCCCAGGCAGTGCGCTGTCCAATTTATGAGACGCATTTGAATATCATCATTTCATGGGCAATCCTCAAGACTTGGTCAGCGCTGCGACGCTTGTGACTACATCAAGTTTTGCGAAGCAGATATTGGGACTTTAGCAAATCGTTACCGTGTTCCGAGTGCCGCACTACCGGAGCCTTTGATGCATGCTTTTAAGCGCGCGCCCCGCGGTCGCGGTACCACCCGGGCGCGCCCTTAAAGCTCACTTCAAAGGCTCCGGTAGTGCGCTACGCGGAACACCCGTAACGGTTTGCTAAAAGTCCCTAAAAAAGAAATCCGCCGTTTTCCTGGGAATTACAACTCGTCGATGAAACGTTTTGGTCAGTGGCGTTGCGTGCGAATGTACTGAGTTTGCACTATCAGTAAGCTTGAGTAAAGTGTGAAAACATTGCAAGAGTAGGAAATCCCAAGCTGCCTCGCAAGTTCATGCCATATCATCGTCCGACACGTGCTGTCTTCGACCGATAGTGTTCGGCTCGTCCGTTGAGTGTTGACAATCGCGAACACTCGAACGATAATCCCCGATTGATATAGGTAATATGTTGTTTAACAGATACTGCGCTAACTTCGTACCACCTACGCAGACAAGCCGCGTATGCACTTTGACTGAAACCAGATGAATGGATGGCAAAATGAATACGGCGAAACCTTTGCGTTGAACGGCGGTGTGTGCCACCTAGCCATTGACTTTAATTTCAACTGTTACCAACGCATCGCCGAACATTCATCCTCCTCCCAAATGTAGCTCTAGACGTCGCAATCAGATGCCAAAGCTTCAGCACCAACCGTTATGTTATTCAAAAGTTATAAGCGATTTTCTAAAATTTTCAATGAGAAGATGGCGGCCGATGGTTGTCTTATAATGCACGGAGCGCCACGGAGCTCTACGCTGTACATTACTGGGGCAGCGACCTAAGCGTAAATTCGTAAAAAAATATAGGGTATACGCGTCAGGCGCTACACGGGCAGTGCGGGGCTATTTCACTGTCGAAAGTCGCAATCTGTTTACATTAGCGAAATACACATTGCAATCGGTCTGGAGAGAGAGAAGTAGAGAGAAATAAAACTCATTCTCTTTTAATTTATTCGTCTTACCAATAGGGCTATAAGTATGTAACAAATAGGGGTTTCCCCGATGTGTGATCTTCGCCGCTGTTTGGAGAGAGAAGCCACCACTATCGCGGCCTCCTCTTCAAAGGTAAGAGTTACGAAAGGCATCGATAAGCCTTCTGGAACCTACGATCTCGGCCGCACGCGACACAATTGCTGAGATTACGTTCTGCTCGGTTTCAAAGTACGGGAAATGAAGGGAAAATGCTAGCTTATTTTTCGCGGCACCCAGCGTTTGACGAAAGCAACGCTTGGGGGTACGCTGCATGCTGAAAGACTGACTCCTCCCTAACTGCCGCTCAGCGGGGTCTTTCCAGTCGGTACCTTGGGCATCGCACTCGCGGGCTTCCGCATTTTCGTGACCGCGTGTTTACAAGCGTGGCGTTCTGCTCACTGCGCAACACCGCTTTCTCCACTCTATTGGCCAACAACGAAAAGGCGAAACTGGGCGGTTTGTATATATTAAGGCTGAGCTCAATGCGGCGAATGTTGCGACGAATAACTGACGAACTTCGCCCGACGGCAAGCTCCCCTTTCCCGTGACCACGGTGCCCGTGACGCAGCAGTCACTTGGCTTAAACCACGCGCAGAGTAAGAAAGCCGCCGGGTTAAATTTGTGAATTTTTCGCAGCATAATTTCTTCATGAGTTCTAGCCTTTATGCCCGAGTCTATTGGCGACGTGCGCGATCGAAAGCGTCGCTGTGGTCGGCCTTCCACGATTGGCCGAATGGTGACTATGACGTCAGCAAAGGTTTTCTGATCAACAGAAATAAGAGGAATGTGAGAACTTCAATTTTGACGGTGTTGGCAGTGTTGGTTTCAGAGCGCAATGATCTTAAGCTTCCACCATGCTAGTTATAAACACCGCCGAACTTGTTGTTTGTAAGGTAATGACGTCACGAG
The DNA here is from genome assembly GCA_037355805.1 of Ixodes ricinus. NCBI lineage: Eukaryota > Metazoa > Arthropoda > Arachnida > Ixodida > Ixodidae > Ixodes > Ixodes ricinus. The sequence continues at coordinate 20,777 of JAZHYW010022832.1, read as the reverse complement.
AGGAACCATAGGAGGGCGCCACCAAAACATCTCGCCGCTAATACTATTGGCGACGCGAGCGGTCGAAAGCGTCGCTGTGGTCGGCCCACCACAATTGGCCGAATGCTGACTATGACGTCAGCAAAGGATGTCTCAACGACGGAAATAAGAGGAATGTAAGAACTTCAATTTTGACGGTGTTGGCAGTGTTGCTTTGAAAGCGCTATGATTTCAGGCTTCCACCATGGCCATTACAAACACCATCGAACTTGTTGCTCACAAGATAATGACGTCACGAAAGGTAACCAAACGAGGGCGCCACCGAAACAACTCGCCGCTAATAGAGCGACAAACAGAAACAACCGACACCGATAAGTCTTAAACACGTACAGCAAGCACGCGATGCTTTCTTTGACAAGCTTGCAATCTCTCGTGCTTACTTCCCGAGCACCGCGGTGTAGGTTGTGTCTGTTTGTCGCCCAAAAAAATTGGGGTTGTGGGGATATTTATACAGCGTGTAGTCGTCAGCCATTTAAAGTTGCGACGAGTCACCCGCTGTAGACGGGCAATTTAGCCAGTGCGGTACAACCGCTAGGCCTGGGTCTTTAACGTGCACCACGCAGTTGTGGATACACGACCGCACGCCGGTACGATGCTCATCCAGATCGAAACGGGCAGGGGTGGGGCTCGAACCCAGGATCCCTGAGTTCCGCAGCGCGAGCTTTCGCTCCACGCGTCGAGCTGGGTGTGCGCTTCAGCCCACTCGGCCACCGATTCCCCCTGTTTGTCGCCCAGTGGGACTCAGGCATAACGTTGCAATATGTAACAGAAACGTCTGCTTGCGGCTATGGTTTGCGCGAAGAGACGCAGGACATCCGTGCTCCGTCCGAAGCATAGCAACCAGTTCACGAGGTGACCACGCATGCGACATTTGAGGTACGCATGTTCCGCTGACTTTAGAGGGGTCACGAAACGATTTTCCTACTTCTTCCTCCTTAGCTTTAATCCTCAACTCAAATGCGAATTGTGAAATCACGTGGTCGTGACATTCCTTCGGCACCGGTGCGATGACTCCTAGCTTCCACCGTGCTTTTATGCACACCATAGAACTTGTCATTCCCCAGTGACGATAAGTTCGGTCAGGGCACTCATTGGCCACGAACGCGAATCCAAATATTCGTCGACGGATTGATTGTTGACGAGCGCATACGTCCGAGTGACGCAGTTCTCGTGTCCAATGCGTGAGCTGGGCTCTGCTGACGTCAGTTTGGCGCCGGTGACGCGCCTTTGGAACCGCGGATGTATCATAGTGAAAAGGCGGAGAGCTTTCGAAGGCAAGAAGGTACAAAATAGTCCGCTATATTTTCAAATGTTCGTACCGAAAAGCTGGCTTTTGACTTTCTAGCCTCTTTCTTTTGGCCAACTAAACGATATGCGATTAGTAAAGTCCCAATTTAAAATCATTCATCCCAACCCAAAATTCGTTTCATGTGGCCCTTTAAAGGCCTTCAGAATTAGCTCATTTAAAGAATCTCTGAATCAGCTCGCGTTCACGCGCTTATCGGCGTTCGCTGGTTCATTCTGAAGGCATTTAACGCGCCCGTCTAACAAAAGCATAAAAAAAAAGCGCAAAGAGGCGTAAGCAAACGCTCCCGTGAGAATAGGCCTTTAGAGAAAACTTTTTTCGGTTCGAGACTCATCCAGAATTTCAGACTTCGCGACACTGATGTCTACAGACACGTGGTACAGACCGATAGCTTTCTTGAATGCTGGTTCACACGTCTGCGTTGGCTGCGTTCGCACGCAACCGATCCGACCGCAACAACGAAGTCACCGCGGGGCAAGTGTTCGCCGTACACAACGTGGCAAGCGACGCAAGGGGTGACTTTGCGAGAACAATCCACGAGTCAGGATTGCTGCGGTGCTTTGGTCGTTACGGTCGTTTCTGGTTGCATGCGACCGCAACCGTTGCAAACCTGTGAACCAGCTTTAATTTATTGAGACAGTGCAACGAGACGGTGTCAACATCTGAGTAAATGCTACTACAGAAATCGCCTCACAAAATTTAAAAAAAAGAAATGGCGTGGTCTTTTTGAGGGTCTATTCTTAAAATTAATTAAATGGTCTTTATCTCGAAATAATAAAAGTTCATATAAAAAAAATTTGCTCAGCAAAAATATATTGGTTATTTAAACTTTTCGAGCCTAGAGAGTTTTCTTTCGCTTTTGCTATATGTTACTTAATGTTAGACTTGCTTCTTTGTCTTTTTTGACCACTGCCTTCAAGTACGATTGTCGTTTAAATGAAAAACTTGTAGAAAACGTCGAGTACGTTATTCGTCATTTCTGTCATTTCAATCTTTGTAGAACGGAAACCTACTGGATTTCCAATAACTATAACCCAATAGCCGCATTGACCATTGTGCGGCTATAATGGCTCCTTGTCGGCCTAAAAAAAAACTAATTTTACTGAAATAATTTGTTAACATAACCCCCCCCCCCCCCCCGGGTCCCTCTTTTCAATAAAAGAGAAAACGACCATATTGTGAGTCTTCATAATAAAGACAACAAATGTAATGTACAAAGGGTGTCACAAAGAAAATTTACACGGTCTTTTTTTACTGCAAAAATAAACTAGGCATCGCCGAACGCTCATTCTCCTCCCAAAGGTAGTTAGAGGTCACAACAGATGCCAAAGTTTCAGCCTAACTCGATCGTGCAAAGTTATAAGTGATTTTCTGAAAATTTCAATGGGAAAATGGAGCCCATTTTTGCCCGTTTTCGGTTTCTGGTGCCATACGAGCCCCATGTATTCGAAAACTCCGTCGGCCGCCATTTTTGCATTGAAATTTTCAGAAAATCACTTATAACTTTTGGTGAGTTATCGGATCGGGCTGAAAACTTTGGCATCTGGTTGTGACTCTCTAGCGCTACCTTTGCACGGAGAATGAGCGTTCGGTGATGCCTAGTTTATTTTTAATGCAAAAGATCGTGTAAATTGTCTTTGTGACACCCTGTACTTAACCAGTTCGTCCCCGACAATGTTGCCTTTTATTGCGGGGTATCCATATTAAGCAGACTTGGTTGTACCACGCTATTTACATTCTCGAATTCAGAACCTAACAATTGATTTAACAATTGATTGCTAGGCTAGTGTGCTCGCAACTCTCCACAGTCCCATTAACTAAACTCGATCTCGAGTTGAAGCGTCCACCTGTCCCGCTCAAACCTTGGCGTAGCGCTGGTGCTCAGTAGGTGGTATTCACTAGACACCACGTTTGAGATGACTGCTCAGCAGCGCATGCTCGGGATGAGTTTTCATTTATGGTCCCTAAAGAATACAATCTTGATGGTGTGCAATGTGCGTGTTGGAAGCGTTGTGAAAGCATGCCGTCAGCACGTGCTCAGCATCAGCGAGGTCAGCCGCCGTGCGCGATCGAAAGCGTCGCTGTGGTCGGCCTTCCACGATTGGCCGAATGCTGACTATGACGTCGGCGAAGGATTTCTCATCGACGGAAATAAGAGGACTGTAAAAACTTCGGTTTCGACGGTGTTGGCAGCGATGGTTCAAAGCGCTATGATTTCAAGCTTCTACCATGCTCATTACAAACACCATCGAACTTGTTGTTCGCAAGGTAATGACGTCACGAGAGGGAACCACAAGAGGGCGCCACCAAAACATCTTGGCGCTAATAGACGTTTCCGCAAAATCCCAGGAGACTTCGCGGCGAGGGGAAGTTTGTTGCTGTTCCCATGCATACGCCTAGGCCGACTCGAACGCTTCGTATGCGCCGAAAAGGTGAGGGAAAGCAGGAGACGAGAGGGACGTCAGAAGTTCGAGCTATGATTGGAACGATTAGGGGGTACACAGAATGCTAGACACACTTTGTCTCCACAGCACTCGTCGAAACAGTGAGAACGCAAAACACCCGCGTACGGCTGTTTGGCTTTCGCATTCGAACGCATACGACGAGTGCAGTGGAGAAAAGGGCAGCCTTTGTCTCCACTGCACTGGTTTATTTATTTATTCTACCCTCAGGGCCAGAGGTGTTCAAGAGGAGAGTGGAAAAAAACACAAAACAACAAAACGGCTGGAGGACTCTGTAAAGGTGGCTCTGTGAAGCAATACATGTTAGTCAAGGCATTCCTAAAACTCTTACTATCCACAATTTCGGCAACATCCATGGGAAGGTAATTCTAATATAAAGAGGTGCTGGGAATACAGGTACGATAATATGCGTTAGTCCTGCAGGATGGAATGCGAACTTTGAATCTATGATCGTTCCGCGCTAATAGATAATGGGGTTGTGTTAGTAGCCTTTGCTTGAGAGATGAATTATGATGATATATTTTATGGAACAAACACAAGCGGGAAACTTTTCTGGGCAAAGAAAGATTTAGCAAGGTCAAGCTAGGTGTAATTGCTGTTACGCTGGCGGTACGATGGTAATTAGAAAGAATAAAGCGGGAAGCACGATTTTGGCCGGATTCCAATTCAGAAATGAGCGATTCAAGACCGGGGTCCCAGATAGACGCAGCAAATTCAAATTTACTGCGAACAAGGGTTTTGTAAAGGACGAGTTTCAACGGCGTAGGCGCGAGAAAAAACGTTTATTTTAAGGTAACCAAGGGTGCGATTAGCATTGTTAACGACATGTTCAATATGAGCTTTTCAGGATAAATCACAAGTTATGTGCACCCCCAGATACTTGTAGGATGGCACACATTCAAGACTGAATGTTATCAACGGAGTAAACAGAACGTGTTGTGTTAACTAAAGGTTAACGAGACACACGGATGTATTTACATTTAGCAGTTTTAATTTCAGGCACCACAAGCTACACCATTCAGAGATAGAGTTAGCATCAGTCTGAAGGAGAGCTATGTCAGAGTCGTTGGTAATTTCATGATGAGCAGTCAAACCACTTGAATAGCCTTTTTTGTTTATTTTTATTTATTTTTACTTATTTATTTATTTATTTATTTGTGTGTGTGTGTGTGTGTGGTGGGGTGGGGGTAGGGGTGGTGGTAATTGTTTTAGAGCGCAGCTCTTAGGCGCCCGTTTCCGGCTTGAGCGGCGTCGCCGTCGCCGTCGGCGTCGGCGTCGGCGTAACCGCGCGGTGCATGATGGGTAATTTTCCCCGCTAAATCTAGCGGAAAATTTTCCCCGCTAAATCTAGCGGAAAATTTTTCCCGCTAAATCTAGCGGGAAAATTTTCCCCGCTAAATCTAGCGGAAAATTTTCCCCGCTAAATCTAGCGGGAAATTTTCCCCGCTAAATCTAGCGGAAAATTTTCCCCGCTAAATCTAGCGGAAAATTTTCCCCGCTAAATCTAGCGGAAAATTTTCCCCGCTAAATCTAGCGGAAATTTTCCCCGCTAAATCTAGCGGAAAATTTTCCCTCGCTAAATCTAGCGGAAAATTTTCCCCGCTAAATCTAGCGGAAAATTTTCCCCGCTAAATCTAGCGGAAAATTTTCCCCGCTAAATCTAGCGGGAAATTTTCCCCGCTAAATTTAGCGGAAAATTTTCCCCGCTAAATTTAGCGGGGAAAATCCCCCCTCCCTCGAGGTCACGTGACCCCAGGCCACGTGACCCCCCTCTCCGAGGTCACGTGACCCCCCCCCGTGTGCCTTCCCCTCCTCCTCAAGAGCTGCGCTCTAATTCGGCGTTACAGGGAGTTGTAAACGGCTTTCACTTTTTAGAGCGCAGCTCTTAGGCGCCCGTTTCCAGCTTGAGCAGGCGTCGCCGTCGGCGTCGCCGTTGGCGTCGCCGTCGGCGTCGGTCGGGAACCGCGCGGTGCATCACGGGAAATATCCCATGATGCACCGCGCGGAAGCGATGAGGAGAAGGAGGGGGAGGAGGGAGAGGAGGAGGGGGAGGAGGGGAGAGGAGGAGGGGGAGGAGGAAGGAGGAGGGGAATGACGAGGGTAGGAGGAGGAGGAGAGGCTGAGGAGGAAGGGGGGAGTGAGGAGGAGGAAGGAGGAAGAGGTGAGGATGGAGGAGGAGATGGAGGAGGAAGAGGGGAGGGAGGTGGAGTGTGGAGGGGAGGATAAAGGAGGAGGAGGAGGACGAGGGAAAAGGAATGGGAGGAGGAAGGAGGAGGGGGAGAAAGGAGTAAGGGAGGATGGAGGAGGAGGATGGGAGGAGGGAGGAGGAGTACTTGGTAGGATGAGGTTGAGGAGGAGGGAGGAGGAGTTTACCTCTCCTCAGTGACCCTTCCCTCCTCCTCCTCAAGAGCTGCGCTCTAGTTCGGCGTTACAGGAGTTGTAAACGGCTTTCATTTTTTGTTCTGCTGATATCTTTCTTTAGAAACATACCTAGCATTATATAATATCTTAAATAGTTGGAATATATTTTTAACATCGTTGGGAACCTACGAGGCGGCTGGGGACAAGTCAAGCTGTTTAAGATTTTTTTATTGCCTTTTATCGAATAACATATATGGTGAATTAAACCGTTACTGTTATTATCATTCATCTAACTATTTTTTAACTTCGGTTACATCTGACCGATTTGTTGAAGAATACTGTTTTTCTTTCTTTCTTTTTTCTTGTATTTTCACAAGTTAGGAAAAAATCTACAGAAAGCGAGACACTGGTGTTTGCCTCTTCAGCGCCGGCTGACACCTGAGGGAATGTTCGTAGTATACAATCTGATTGTAAGTCCCATCCACAGATGTTACGCGCTGGTTTTACACGAATCCTACGTCTCTTCACTTCAGGTATGAAGTTAGGACTGACACACGGCAAAGTTCACATTTCAAGAACCTTCACACATACTACACTGGGCACTATTGTCACGCTACGATAAGGGTGACGTGCAGGCCCAAACTAAAATCGAAATGAACCAAATCCCCCGAAACGCCTTCTCGCATTCACTATCATACACATTTTTGCGAAACCGGAGACGACGGACCAAAAAAAGGGACAAACATAAACCGTCTCACACGTTTTGTGTTTGTCCACTTTTTCGTCCGTCAATCGTTTCCGTTTTTTTTTTTTTTTTTTTCAAACATGTGCAACTATAAACCAGCACGCCTGTCTACTCGCTCTATCTTCACTCTAATACTTCGCTAAAAAGAAATGCAGCGACCTTTATCTTTGATATTCTGGAGTGAGCATTTAAATTTACTTCGAAGACATTAAACGATCGTTTCGAGGAGTGAAGACGAATACTTTTTTTTTAATCAAGTTCCTCGGTAAATTTTGAGTATAAACTTAATTGTTGTATAGGCCACGTGACGTCCGGTCACGTGTCGTCAATTTTCCCCTAAATTTAGCGAGGAACTGCACGGACGGATGGACGGACAATATTTTGATATTCAAGGGTTTCGTTAGAAAACGTTCCAAGTTCAAAAACAAACAAAAATACAAATAGGCTAAGATGACCCGAGGGGGGGAGTTGGACCGCAGCCTGTGCTAGGAGGCGATGGAGTCAATTAAGTTAAGCAAAACGTGTATCGTCGTGGACTCGTCGTCTTCGAGCGTTTTTCTATCCCCGGCAAAACCTATCACGCAGGTGGTAGAGATTAAACTCACAAGAAAAACGAGCGTCGTGGCAATGCATTTTCGGCGACGCTTGATCGCTGCGCTTATTGAAGCTGCGTGTACTTCTTTACGCATTTAGCTTTTTTTTGGGGGGGAGATGTTGTACTGCCTGTGTAGTGCCAGCTGCTACACACACGCGTATACTCGCGTAACACATGTAGATGCGCTGAGGGAATTCCGCATGAATGAATTGGAGTGCTTTCAGTAGACGTCCTCGCCTTTAGCGATCACCTTTGTCGCAACGTTTGAACGGCGAGACGCGTGCGATCCCCAGGGACGCGCCATTCCGCCGGTATGCGTATGTATGCAGATTTTATTAGGTGCCCGCAGCTCGCGGTAAATGCATTGCAGGGTTTTCAAACGACGCCGGTTTTATGGGCTTCGAGAATTCATTCGTCGGCCTCTAATTGTATAATATACTAACGTATGCAAACGAAAAAAAAAAGTCTTCGTTCGAGATTTATGCGTGCAGTTGGCATAGCGCCGCCATTCTTTAGAAATTTCTATCCGTCAATGCGTTCTTTAGCGCTAGGTAAACCTGTGGATGACAACCGAGGCCGCGCGATTTATGCATCTATATACTACACTTTCTGTTGTTTTGGGAAGTCACTTTAACGGAAGGGTAAGAGACCTAAGAGGTATATTTCATTCTGCTTCGCGCGCGTTTTGCGTTTATACTGCGCTGCTTCCTCTTTGTGGGAAGTGCTCGAATGAGCAACCTTTTATCCTATATAAATGGAAAGTGAGCTTCAGTGATTCTTTGGCAACTGGTATATAATAAAGTGCTTGTTACAGCCATCCGTTATTTTTGTGATAACGCTGCATAAACCGTCGTCTGTAAAAAAACGTTGTCACATGCATTGGTGTAACACGTGGTTGTTTTATAATATCATTCGCTTTGTGTTTTGGTGGTGGCTGAACCGGTAGAGTGGGAGTCGTTTCTCGGGATTTAAGAATGTGCTTCGGAAAGGCTCGCGCTATTAATTAATTTATTTATTTTGAGTCACCGACAAACAGCTTGACGCATGTGGCCCTACCAGTGTGTGTGTGTGTGGGCGGGGGGGAGCTATTGGGGGCCCCCCCCCCGCTCCCCGAAAATTCAGCCGACCCTACAATATACAAATGCATCTTGAACCCCCCCCCTTTTCCCCCTCCCTCCGTCTCTCCCCCCTCCCCCCCCCCCCCCCAGAAAAAAAAAATTGCTGGCTACGCTACTGCTTGACTTTTCCTTAGTGGTGCACTTATCAATGTTAGATAGTAGTATGATTGTTCGGACACAATTAAAACAGCAAAGGAAAGTTAGGACAAAATAATAGTAACAACATACTTTCTAAATTTACGCTCTTCATTAAAAGTATCTATGCTAGCATTCCTACAAATCTTTTCTAAATTCTTATACGTCGTCATGGGTGCTGCGTAATATAAATCAGCAGGATAAAACAAATAATAAAGTCTGCTAGAGCTACGATAGAAAGGGGAAGAGAGAGAGAGATTAAACTTTATTCCCTAAGGTCTTTCGTCTAAGGCAGGGGTCACAAGTCACAGAGTCGCGTCGCCTGCGGCACGCGACTCGCTGAGAAGCGGCCCGCAGGCACCCGGCTGCTGCTCCCGCGTTTCATGTCTCGAGCCGCCAGAAATTGCATGGTGTGGAGTTAGAATCCACGTGTTCCTGAAGGGGTGGTTTTATTTACTCTGGTGACGTACTTTTAGTGAATCTTCTGAAGAAACTACGAGGAACGTGCAAATAGACTTGACTAAGTAGTGCTGGTGAATCAGTCGTACCATTTACGATCCCACACGAAGCATACATCTACGGATCGTTCTACTAGTTGTGCAACGTGTCCACTTTCAAGAGGTCACAAATCCTTTCGTCACTGTAGAATTAATTCGTTTAAAAATAACGATCAAAGAATACGCCAATGAATTTACGCTGGACACGCTCAATTACACTTGAATTAGTCACTCCAATAGTTTCATGCGCTTGAGACATATTCGGCACTACTACGCACCCTGAAGAAAACAATTGTAAAAAAATGGCTTAGAGAAGCTGTGTGTTATTCAGGTAATGGCTCCCAGAACTATAAAGGAAGCATTCGCAATTGTAGATAGGTAATGATTGAAAGTAATCGCAGTATCCATAATAACTTCCAGATCACGGATGACCTCAACACGAACAATATCGGTGGAATCTAATGTATATCTAAATTTAAAATTGTAACGCTTTCTAGAAAAAGGCGTAACTTTAGTCTTTGACTTATTTAATTATAGGCCATCTGAAAGACACCACGCCGAAATAAAATCTATATAACGCTGATGACATTCACAATTTTTAACCACTTTAACCACCGTAAAACAACCTAATTTCATCAGCAAATAACAACTGCGTGTGCCTCATACAAAAAATAAAATCATTCACAAAAAAAAACAGTAAATCGTTGAGGATATTGTTTCGGGGGACACCAGAAGCAGATCAAGGAGCAGAAAATCGACCAGATATTTGACCAAAGTTTACTCGACGAGATGGATGACTATCGAACAGACGATATTACTTTATAGACAAACCGTAAATAGAGAGTTTACTCAACAGTAGTTGATGGTTTGCTTGATCAAAAGTTTCGGTCATATCAAAGTACACTACATCCGCTTGTCCTCCACGGTGCACACATGGTAAATACTTGACCCAGGAAGGATCAGAGGTTTGTTTCTACAGAGCGGCCTTTCATGAAACCACGTTGTTCAGGAATTATCTTCCGACAAAAATACAGGTAGTACGGGTGTGCGGACCAATTTAATATACTTTCGACAGACTACAGAGGAGGGAGCAGGTTTGTTAACCAGAGATCGAACACCGCTTTTATGCGATAGAACAACAACGGGGATTTTCCAAGCGGCAGGAATTGTTTCAGATTCAAGCGATAAGTTAAATACATGAACCAAAACTGGACAAAGCAGTTGCGCACAACTTTTTACTATGACGTACGTACATTTAAGCAATTGGACAGAAAGCAATTCAAGTTAGAGATCCCCTCGGTTAGCTAAGTTTCGGTGAGATATATTATCGTATACGGGCTTGATAGGACCTCAGAAAACAAAAGTCGTCTTCTTTAGTTTGTAAATTACGCACGTTCTGATAACAAAACCTGTACACTCGTCATGCATCCTCTTTCTTTCTACTCCACAAACCGAAGAACTGCCCAAGAGACATCCAGTAGGCCGCACATACTCTGTTTCACTCCGAGTCCCACCGCATCTGACGACGCTGATTCTATGCAGCCAATCAAGCAGCACATGAAAGTGCATCGTCACAGCGCTCGCTGTCTTTTTAGGATTTAGGCTAGGTGGCGCAAGCTACCACCCGTTACAAAGGGTTTAGCCATTAACATCCATTCCTCCATCCATCCTTTGCGCCTTTACTATAATTGGCTAGACCAACGCGGAGAGAAAAAAGGGCAGGATCACGGCGCATTCGCCGTGCGTGATTGGTTTATCCGGGGATTGCAAATGAACAAAGATGACGAGCGCCGTGATGACGCACTTTTGGCGCAGCTGGATGGACTTCATCGGATTGCCGTAGCGTGGACCGCGGTCGGACTCAGGCTGAACTGGAGAAGAGGCTAAAACTCCGATGGAAGTGGGCCAAATCAAAGATTGTTTGCGATCTGTTCACGCTTAAGTTACAACAACTGATCTTAAAAAAAAAAAACACAACATATTTGTAAGCAATTAGTAACGGTGATCATATATCTCGGGTCGCTCGAACCCTAACATTAATAATTATAGTTTAAAAAACCGCTAGAAACCGCTAGACTGGGGAGCACAATATTATTCAGACTGCGGTCATGTATACATCAATGTAGTCCCCAACTATCCTGTTTTATTTAACGTATCATTATAGTGCAGCTGGTATTCAACGTGACGGTAAACCCTGAGTCTCGGGAGGCAAAAAAGTTAAAGCAACAAGCGATAAAAAAAGAGAAGATGAGCAGACAGCGTCTCAAACTGAGCTACAAAATGTCCAGTCTTTCTTACTGTATTAAGCTTCTTTTTTTTTTGCTGTTTCTTTTACGGTTTGAACATATTTTCATCCCAGTCTCAGGGCTTATCCTCACGTTGAATACATACCAACTCGCCTCCACTTTAAGCATTTTTTTTTCAGCTGGTATAATTTTATTTTTGAACGAAATCGGTGCGGGCATGTCTCGTTACTACGTATCCCGTATGAACCCCGGTGATATGGATACCTCGCTGTAAAGAGAATGTTTGGGGAGGAACTGGTTAAATGCGTGCATTTTTGTCTCGTTATTACGAAGAACCTTCATTATTAACGATTTTCTTTTAGGAACGGAAGTTTTTATATTAATGAGACATTACTATATTTGTCTTGCTGATAGAACTAACGCAGCTACATAAGCACGCAAGCACTAAAATCTCAACAATGTTTGGCCAGTCAGTTCAAGTGTTTGTGTGTAAAATGTTCCGTGCGAGTTCTCTCTTTCTTTCTACTCGCAGGTGATGCAAGGCGGGTGTTCCGTTCCGCCGACGAAGCCCAAAGGCCGCCCCAAGAAGAACTCTATTCCATCTCTCGCCCAATGCCAGGCCCAGCAGCAGCAGCAACAGCAGCGACAACTTCAGCAGCAACAGCAGCATGCTGGCGATCAAAGTCCGCTCTCCGTCGGTCCCTCGCTCACACCGTTCGATCCCCGCGAGCCCTATTGAAAGACTCAAGAAAAAAAAATGACATTCAGAAGCGGCCAGGAGTGTGTTAAATTCGTGCCAATCAGTCACATTTCCGCGATTTCAGCGGACATTTTTTTTTTTTTTTGTCAAGACCCCATCGAGCAACACTTGTGGTCGCCATTTTTGGGGCGCGAAGCTTCTGATTGGATCTGAGTCCTTGCCGAGCGCTGACGCAGCACTCGTGTCCAATAGATGCTCAGAGCGCGCGCCTAAACAATGACGGACTCGGGTAGTTGGCGCAGCAGCTGTATCGCCGTCAGACGCACGTGCCAGGCATGCTCGTTGACCCAACAAGGTGTGAGATGTCTGGAAGCTCTTGGACCTGCCTACACAAAAAACGATCAAATGGTCGATGTCCTGTGTGAAAAAAAGAGTGATTGAAAGGCCGAGAGGTTAGCCTGAGTGCATGAGTCCAGCAGACAACTCGACACTGGTGGAAAAGGGGGTAGGAAAAGAAAGATGTGATGAGATGAAATGAGATGAGGAAGGTGACAGAGATGATGATGACTCGATCAATGAGGAACGAGAAATGATGAAATGGTCGATGGTTCGTTGTCCTACACCATTGAGCGTCAGTGTTAACCTTGTGTCTCGCAAAACAGATAAGCGAGACATTTGTTGCGGTAACGGAGCTTTCAATGGAGTTCCAACCACCGAGTATATTTTTCAACAGTAAACGGACTATCTTCCAGGTTTGAGAGAGCTGTTTCAAGAATTTGTCTTTGGGTGTAGAGAAGAGGGCATGTAATAAGAGGGTGCTTGATTGTTTCCGAAGAGTTGCAAGCTGGACAGTTCGGACTCGAGGCTTTCGTGATCTTGCGAAGAAACGTCTTCGTGAAAGTTACTCCAAGACGTAATCTATGAATCCTGTTTTTATTCGTCGAGGAAGACCGGATGGTAAATGAAATATCATCTGGGGTCGTGGGCAGTCGAGGTGGGCATTATAGAAAACGTAACAACCCCATAGATGTAATGTTAGTTCCTTGGCCGCTTGACAAAGTGCTGATGCAGCATCTATCGACGTCCTGAGATGTTAGATAATGGCACATACTCACCATCGGGCATTTTCATCGCCGCAGCATGGCCACACTGTTACACCAATATAAACGTAACAAATCGTGCCGATGAGGGCTCCCGAGTTCTTGCTCCCCGAGCGCTCATTTTATTTCGATCGTTTCCTCGACGGGCGTCAGTTTGCTCAAACGACACCAAGGCTTACGTCGACGTGTTTTTCTTTTTTTTTTATTGCTCGCTCAGTATCGACGGAAGTTTCGATATCCCGTCGAGAAACTCGTCGTGTATCTGCAGGCAACGATAAGCTTGGGATTTTCCCGAAGCGAGTATGACGAGGCAAGCGACCTTACACGCGTGTTCATTCTGATGGCGACCATGAGCGCGCACTGACATTGTCCTACAGTGCGGCGGCCGCCAAACATGGAAATGCACGGTTTCGCTTCGGGCACGTGCGTTGTTGTACAAAATCGCCGAGAGGTGAAAAAGGGAGAGAGTCGCTGACGGCTCAAAACCGCGGTCACACTGGTCATACATCACACAAAAAAGACACTGTGTGGGCTGCAGAGATAAAGACGAAATTATCTTCTGCGGACACGGCTTAAGCACGTTTGCTTCATACATACATTCATACGTGACTCGTTTGCAACTGCTTATTTTAAAAAATTTGAATCTAGCTCAGATAAACTTGATATTGACTTTTTTTTTTTTGGCCGGAAAGAAAATTTTAATTCTGCATTGATTTTTTTGTTTGATTTTTTTCATCCTGGTTTGTAGACTTTTGATTTGTGAATTAGATTTGATCTTTTTTAGTGCACCACTAAAAAGGTCTAGGGCTATTTGTGCGGCACACTTAATAAAGCAAAATAAAATAAAATAAAAATACGCCTCCAACATGTGTGCAGTTTTTGTACGACCAATGGGACAGGGTAGTCGTACGAAAACAAAACACGTCTCAGAAAGTGTTTTTTTTTTGTAATGCGAAAGCATTACCTGTTTTATGGAGCGAGCCGACGTCATCAGTTTGAAGCGTGAAAACGGCACCCTATACAAGTTTTCACCTCAAGAAAAAAGTAAGTTTTGCGCATTGTTCATACCCGGAGCGAAGTAGTTCTTACGAGATTTGGTTGTCGGAGGAAAAAGCGATGCTTTTGGCGTTCGAAACGTGTACGTCTTGATAAGATAACGTATATATAATCTAAAATTCTCCTACATATATCTTTATTGTCAACACAAAAGGGGAAATGAGTAATGCTCCGCGAGGTGCCGGACTTTTTTACTGCGGTTCTTGAGGTGAAAACGGGTATAGTTTCCCTGATCCCAAAGGTCCCGTTGGCTGGCGCGCGGCGACGAGGCTCCCATGCTTTCGCATTCACGAATCACAACTCATAAGAAGTGCTTAGGTGTCTACCGACCTTTTTTCGTACGATGTTTTGGCAGTGTGACCCGACTAATCTTATTACCCCTCAGCACCCGTTGAGACTGCGTCACTAGTCAATAAAAATGTCAAAAAAGCGAATTGCCAAGCGAGAAGCGTGAACATCATAATTCACGCAATGCGTGTGTTAATATGCGTGTTAATATTTGTGTATTATAGCAAGCATATAATCACAGACGGCGAAAAAAACAAACAAACAAACATAGAACGTGGTTTATTTCGAGCGTCTTCACGTTTCTGGTTTTGCGATTCGTTCTTCTGCATCCATTCCAGATATGTTGCCGCCGACCTATTGGCTCCGGGAGCGCGGGTCCAGGAGCGCAGGCTAGCTCGCGCTTATAGCTTTGGCTGCAGTCTCAGCTGATGAGCGTTCTCTGCATAGTCACATTCAGGACTAAGTAACTCCTCGAGAGAGCTATACTGCCGCGAGCTGGCGCTGCTTCTTAGGAACTCATGATGTGACGGCATTCCAACGGAGCTTCACAGACCGCCACCAGACGCAATTTTAAAATCTGTTCATTCGTTTTAAAATTAGTTTTCTTGACTACTCTGCCTGCAACACAAAAACAATAGCATAGGCTAATGTTTCTGGGCGGCCGGCACAACATGGATCACGTCTAAACAAAGAAATAAAGGTGCATACATTTAATTTCCGTAACTCTTTAAGTGTGAGAGTAGCAGAAGCCACAACAGCGAGCTCCGGGCTTTCAGCGTTCCTGCCAAGCAGGCGCGCTCGTGCAATGCAAGACATTTCCAGGGCCACATGCTCGCGCTTGTAGCATCGGTCGCGTATCGACTTAAGTTGAAACGAAGTATAACTGACTTTCGATTTGAAAGCGGTAGTTTAAAGGCTGGACTCCGTGGGGCGAATGTGCTGTGAAGAATCAACGAATTTTGCCCGTCGGCTTTTGCCTGCTCTGCGTGCGGGATTAGCACAGTGGCTGGTACGTCGCGCGCAAAACGAGCGTGCCGTCGGACGAAGTTCGTCAGTGATTCGTCGCATAATTCGCTCCATGGAGTTCAGCCTTTATCGCGCTCACAAACAGCTCTTTCTTGATTTAATTTTCGCGCGAACTTCCTATTCATTCGCTCATTTCATTCATCTGTTTAATGATTTTTGTGCTTATAAACAGGTAATGTTTCGGTAATGATGCACAAACAGAGAGATTACAGATTGTTCAGAAACAACAACTTAAATGCTAAAAGTATTTGAGTTAAACACATCAATATCAGCTGAAAAAGACTGCTGTATGCAGGTCATGTAGCTAATTTAATTTAAATTAGAAATAAAAAATACATGTGATTAAAATTTAATGTGGCTTACTTGAATTAAAGATAACATTTCAGTTCGCGCGTGGTAAGAATGCAAACTTCACGACATAAACTAAAACTGTATCTGCAATCGGACGCAAAGTGGTTTTTTTTTTTCGATCAGAGTCGCGTTGATATATTCAAGGTGCGCTCTAATTCAACTACACTTTTGCCCTACGACATCCAAAACATCAAGTTAATTCGTTAGATGAATGTTTAGACAGCGCGAAGTCAGTTTGCTTTTAAATATCGTCTCATCGCTTTCCAATTGAGCGCAATTTGCCCAACGCTCATTGACAAGAGATGCACCATCGTAGAGAGCCTAGATTTGAGAGAGGGAGCAACTGGAACCACGTAGAACGTTCCCAATGTAATGGCGGGAGTCTCCCGCCGCCCGCGCAGGCTGTGTGCATGTGCGCATGCGAGCATTCTTGATTTGCGAGGAGGATAGCTGTGACGGAGAGACGGAGCAAGGCGATGGACGGTTTCGACTCCTTTCCGCAGCTTGTCTTGCAAACGCGCCCCATTAACCACGTGACCCCGAGAGATCAGTTGGAGGCACTCTGACATCTAAGGCACACTAAGCATCGTACTGTATTGGTGCGCCACCAAACGGAGAGCGGGTGCATTCGGAAAGTGATTGACCAGCAGGTGCGTCATATCGAACTCCAAGCAACGGGTTGCACGACACGCACGAAGGCCTTGACAACGACCACATAGAGACCAATTCGCACTCGTTTGGCCAAAGGGCAGCCAAGAGACGTGCTCGCAGCCTTCAAGGTTACAACCTACGTAGTACGCGCTCCGCGCAGTTTCACACAGGACACGCTGCTGCTGAAGTACATATCGGAGAAAAAGCGAGGAATTAATCGCTGGGCTCTCTGCAGGCTTGAATCCCATATACGGCACCTTGACCCCTACGATCTTTAAACTGAGGTAACCAGCTGATGCTTGGAGGACGAGAGGTGGAATGAAATGGGGGAGAAAAAAAATGACATCAGCGTATTACTTGCGTCTGGCCGCACTTCAAAAAGGTAGAAGCTCGTTCTCACGCTGTGTTTGTTCCTGGAGATTGTGTTTTTACAACTCCAACTACCCATACGACATGGAATGTTCGGAATGTAAAACAATTTAGTGTCGTTATGAAATACAACGAGAACGACTCGAAAGATACAGGAAAAAGTGATGGCCTCGTGCTAAATGAACGCTGTTATAGTCAATTGCCAGTCAAAACATTAACACGGTGCGTGGTGGTAAAACAGTGAAGCCGTTGAGAAAGGCTAGGAAAACACGTGCTTGGAGACGCGAATACACAATTGCAAAAGCGGGTTTTTTGGCCGCTTTCATGATCAAGCAGATGTTTGTGTAAGCACGTGCAATTGCGTGCTGCCGGTACGGCCTGCCTGACCTCCCTGTTTCTTCTCTACTTAATCTTACAAGTCATAGAGCAAAAGTGGTACGATATTCTGCAGATTTGTGTCTTGGGAGTGAATCGAGGCCCAAGAAAGTATTAGCCGGGTTTCTGTCCCATCTGTAGAAACTGTTCGTACAAACACGTTTGATTACAAGTAGATATCTCTTCATATTTATATTTGGTAAATTACGAGTAGTGTAAATCAAGTAAAGTATTTTTATTGTACAAAAATTTGTCTTTTCTTTCTTTTTCCTTCTAACAATTATTTATTCTTTTTTTGTCCTAAATCTAATAATACTTTTAATTATCTTAATGAAGTAGAAAACAAGCAGCTTTCACGCAGGCCTACTGACTTCCTTTCTTAAATTATTAGAGCTCTCTTTTTCTCTCTACTCTGTCTTAAAATACATCACATAAACACAGTAAAGCGTTGATAATGCTCTTTAATTTCAAGGTGCGGTTTCCTAAAGGCCGCTGAGTCGCACAATGGTAGATTAGAAAGAATACGCAAAGAATATAGGACCGCTGAAAACGCTCTCTGATATGTGGTTTGCGTTGATGTCACGTCCGCTTCCAGTGGGGTGGCCTTGCTGCATGAGCGCGTACCTTCCACAGCATACATTTCATTCCACCGAATTCATTTTGTTTCGGGAAGAACGAGTAGAAACTAACACCAGCATGGTGCTGTGACGTCACGCTCAAGCCATGCATTTGTTATAATGTCTTTGAAGTGTAAAAAAAAAAAAACACAGCTGCAGTGAGCGCTCAAGGTTTGGAGTAAATAAACAATTGATTCAACGGACTCGTCGTGAAGTTGCAGTTGTGTCGTGCTCGGGCCAGTAATGTCATACTCTGACCCAAAAGAAAAGCGATGCACTAATGTTGTGACACGTGAAGTGAGAGAACTACCAAAGTGCTCAGGCGACCAGAGGTGCTGCAGCTGTCCTTTTCACCTGTTTCCAACCTGCGATTATAAGGAATCAACAATACAAACAGTCTGGCGTGAAAAGGAGTCACACGCTCTTATTTGCGAGAATCAGGATGTCCCGCAGTCGCTTAGTGAAGGGCAACTTGTTCTCAATGTTGAATTCGTTCAAATTCGGCGATATTGATTGCTATTTTTACCAGCGCAGCTCAGTTTGTCAAAGTTGTTTTTTTTTTCAGAATGGTGATTTGGAATTATAGCTGAGTTGATTACGTAGAAAATAACAGATGCACGATGTAAATATTGATGAAGAAGGGTAATGTGTAGTTCTGGGTAACGTCGTCCAGCTGTCCCAGACAGCTCGAATATTCGACACAAAACTGACTGAGATACACACAACAATGCAGAAAACTATGCTTGCCCTCTTGTTCAACTTCATCAAGATAACAAAAGAACAAAACAAAAAAAGGCAGCGGACTTGAATGTTAGAATGTTCCCACACGAATATAAAAGACACACACATAAAGTTCAGTTACAAGACCTATGGCTCTTAACTATGTGAAACAATAAAACGAGGTTATTTGAAAAAAAGAAATAGAAACGTAAAAGGAGGGAAAATTAGACAGACCCAGTTCGGAACTTTTCCCTGTGTTCGTTGACGGAGCGTTGCAACTGTTTCGTTCAATTAACATTCAGAGAACTTGGGCACCTGGACTGGATACGTCATTGGCATCAAGGCCAATTTCCGGAGCAACTAAAAAGCAGTAGACACAGAAATGAAGGCACGTCTGCCAGAGTGTTTTATCTCTAGTTCCGTTGAAGATCATTTTGTCTGATGCCTCGATGTGCGACTGGAAGTTTTGATTTGGCTGTTTCGACATAACTGAAAATTTCAATCCACCACTCAGTTCTGCTTTAAGAAATTTAAAGAACTTAAAACAACATTTGTTAGGAGTGGCCTTCAATCGTTTATTTTTTCATTGTTTTAGTCTCCCGAATTTGGTTATCGCGAAGAAATTCTGCAAGAATTTGGCATAAACAGCAGTTAATTCAGGAAAACGCGCGGCAATTGCCACAAGAAGCAGTGTGTACGGCAGCGCGTCACATGTCACGGCGTTACTTATAACGCGTTAATTTTTTTTGTAACGTTGTAGCATACTTGTTACGCTTTTTTTAATAGTAATGAATAGCGTATTTCTCTGCCTTATTTTAAGTACGATTACCTCTGTTTTACGAAAACGTAAAAAGAAAATTGCATCTAACTTGGTTTCAGTGTTTCTAGACGCCAAGTTCCAAATTCTTGCGCTCATTCCGCATACCTTCGAAATTAGAACCGCAGAAAAATAAGGAAATTATAATACACTTCTCCATAGACATAGTGGCCATTTTATTATCGCAGCCAATCAGATTGCGGCATTCGCCGACAAGAACACCAAAGCGCCAATCACGAAGGCAGTAAGCATGAAATTACAAACCGGACGCTGCGTGACTATATTTATTTTACCCTTTTCCTCCATTTCTTTTTTTTTCCATTTTGCGAGGGCAATTTATAACGAAATTTTAATATGCGATTGTGTCGCTCTCACTGATAGCATTAAAAAAATATATTTTGCGCGAGATTATTTTCAGGTGCCTACCTAAACTCTCACAGACTATTAAAAAAAATACACGCACGAAGAAATAGAGCAAGAGTAATTATGTAATTCAGTTGGGCCGCAAGTTCGAGTTCGGAAGAAGAATTCAAATTGTTTAGTTAAAAACTTTTTTTTTCAATTTTAGCCGCGGTCAGGTTGCTCACATCCTACAAAAGACGGTATGCAGAGACTGTTCGAGGCAAGCTTTTCCTTGTATGGCGGTCCTGCCACATACACGAAAACTCTGCAGTAGTGTTTGTGGCATACGCATGTATGAAGAACATCATTTCAGAAGATGCCATGAGGAATGTCTCCAGACAATTTCTCTCATCATGTCTGCAACCAACAACGCCTCTTTCAGTACCAAAGACAGTGCAACTTCGGCTTTATGCGGCTTTCAAAGTTCGCTGGAAGAATCCTTCGAGTCTAACTCCGCACTCGGTTTCTTCTCCGGTTTTATCGGAACTGACATCTAAGCTTGTTGCAAGCATTCACGCCGTATGAGACTTTTGCCATATTAAAACCTAATCAAAAAACGTTGATAGCATAAGCGTGTTAATTTGTTTCTCTCTAGCTATAATATTTAAATAAAATTAGACTTTCACCCTTAGTGTTGTTCGCTTCACTGGGACAGAGTTTGTGGGTATCATCAATGCCATGAGATTTCTGTCCGCGGATATCCGGGGTGAGAGTGACGTTTTATCAGATACGGTTGCCTTTTGAAAAGATAAAACATATTGTAAAAATGTATGGAAGTGACAAGTGCTGTTCCGGAGAAAG
>JAZHYW010022831.1:0-37164 GCA_037355805.1 Ixodes ricinus | reverse complement strand
CAACAGTAGTTGATGGTTTACTTGATCAAAAGCTTCGTTCATATCAAAGTACACTACATCCGCTTGTCCTCCACGGTGCACAGATGGTAAATACTTGACCCAGAAAGGATCACAGGTTTGTTTCTACATAGCGGCCTTTCATGAAGCCACGTTGTTCAGGAATTATCTTCCGACAAAAATACGGGTAGTACGGGTGTGCGGACCAATTTAATATACTTTCGACAAACTACAGAGGAGGGAGCAGGTTTGTTAACCAGAGATCGAACACCGCTTTTATGCGATAGAACAACAACGGGGATTTTCCAAGCGGCAAGAATTGTTTCAGATTCAAGCGATAAGTTAAATACATGAACCAAAACTGGATAAAGGAGTTGCGCACAACCTTTTACTATAACGTACATTTAAGCAATTGGACAGTAGGTAATTCAAGTTAGAGATCCCCTCGGTTAGATAAGTTTCGGTGAGGTATATTATCGTGTACGTGCTTGATAGGACCTCAGAAAACAAAAGTCGTCTTCTTTAGTTTGTACATTACGCACGTTCTGATAACAAAACCTGTACACTCGTCATCCATCCCCTTTCTTTCGACTCCACAACCCGAAGAACTGCCCAAGAGACATCCAGTAGGCCGCACATACTCTGTTTCACTCCGAGTCCCACCGCATCCGGCGACGCTGATTCTATGCAGCCAATCAAGCAGCACATGAGAGTGCATCGTCACAGCGCTCGCTGTCTTTTTAGGTTTAGGCTAGGTGGCGCAAGCTACCACCCGTTACAAAGGGTTTAGCCATTAACATCCATTCCTCCATCTATCCTTTGCGCCTTTACTATAATTGGCTAGACCAACGCGGAGAAAAAAAAAGGGCAGGATCACGGCGCATTTGCCGTGCGTGATTGGTTTATCCGGGGATTGCAAATGAACAAAGATGACGAGCGCCGTGATGACGCACTTTTGGCGCAGCTGGATGGACTTCATCGGATTGCCGTAGCGTGGACCGCGGTCGGACTCAGGCTGAACTGGAGAAGAGGCTAAAACTCCGATGGAAGTGGGCCAAATCAAAGATTGTTTGCGATCAGTTAACGCTTAAGTTACAACAACTGATCTTAAAAAAAAAAACATATTTGTAAGCAATTAGTAACGGTGATCATATATCTCGGGTCGCCCGAACCCTAACATTAATAATTATAGTTTAAAAAAACCGCTAGACTGGGGAGCACAATATTATTCAGACTGCGTTCATAGTATACGTCAATGTAGTCCCCAACTATCCTGTTTTATTTATCGTATCATTATAGTGTAGCTGGTATTCAACGTGACGGTAAACCCTGAGTCTCGGGAGGCAAAAAATTTAAAGCAACAAGCGATAAAGAGCAGACAGCGTCTCGAACTAAGCTACAAAATGTCCAGTCTTTCTTACTGTATTAAGCTTCTTTTTTTTTTGCTGTTTCTTTTACGGTTTGAACATATTTTCATCCCAGTCTCAGGGCTTATCGTCACTTTGAATACATACCAACTTGCCTCCACTTTAAGCTTTTTTTTTAGCTGGTATAATTTTATTTACGAACGAAATCGGTGCAGGCATGTCTCGTTACTACGTACCCGGTATGGACCCCGGTTATATGAATACCTCGCTGTAAAGAAAAGTTTGGGGAGGAACTGGTTAAATGCGTGCATTTTTGTCTCGTTATTAGGAAGAACCTTCATTATTAACGATTTTCTTTTTAGGAACGGAAGTCTTTATATTAATGAAACATTACTATATTTGTCTTTCTGATACAACTAACGCAGCTACATAAGCACGCAAGCACTAAAATCTCAACAATGTTTGGCCAGTCAGTTCAAGTGTTTGTGTGTAAAATGTTCCATGCGAGTTCTCTCTTTTTTTCCTCGCAGGTGATGCAAGGCGGGTGTTCCGTTCCGCCGACGAAGCCCAAAGGCCGCCCCAGAAGAACTCTATTCCATCTCTCGCCCAATGCCAGGCCCAGCAGCAGCAGCAACAGCAGCGACAACTTCAGCAGCAACAGCAGCATGCTGGCGATCAAAGTCCGCTCTCCGTCGGTCCCTCGCTCACACCGTTCGATCCCCGCGAGCCCTATTGAATGACTCAAGAAAAAAAAAGACATTCAGAAGCGGCCAGGTGTGTGTTAAATTCGTGCCAATCAGTCACATTTCCGCGATTTCAGCGGACATTTTTTTTTTTTTTTGTCAAGACCCCATCGAGCAACACTTGTGGTCGCCATTTTTGGGGCGCGAAGCTTCTGATTGGATCTGAGTCCTTGCCGAGCGCTGACGCAGCACTCGTGTCCAATAGATGCTCAGAGCGCGCGCCTAAACAATGACGGACTCGGGTAGTTGGCGCAGCAGCTGTATCCTAGACGACGTGCACTTTTGAAAAAGGGTGTGTTGAAGCCCTGGACCTGCCACACAAAAAACGATCAAATGGTCGATGTCCTGTGTGAAAAAAAGAGTGATTGAAAGGCAGAGAGGTTAGCCTGAGTGCATGAGTCCAGCAGACAACTCGACACTGGTGGAAAAGGGGGTAGGAAAAGAAAGAGTGATGAGATGAAATGAGATGAGGAAGGTGACAGAGATGATGATGACTCGATCAATGAGGAAGAGAAATGAGATGGTCGATGGTTCGTTGTCCTACACCATTGAGCGTCAGTGTTAACCTTGTGTCTCACAAAAAGATAAGCGAGACATTTGTAGCGGTAACGGAGCTTTCAATGGAGTTCCAACCACCGAGTATATTTTTCAACAGTAAACGGACTATCTTCCAGGTTTGAGAGAGCTGTTTCAAGAATTTGTCTTTGGGTGTAGAGAAGAGGGCATGTAATAAGAGGGTGCTTGATTGTTTCCGAAGAGTTGCAAGCTGGACAGTTCGGACTCGAGGCTTTCGTGATCTTGCGAAGAAACGTCTTCGTGAAAGTTACTCCAAGACGTAATCTATGAATCCTGTTTTTTATTCGTCGAGGAAGACCGGATGGTAAATGAAATATCATCTGGGGTCGTGGGCAGTTGAGGTGGGCATTATAGAAAACGTAACAACCCCATAGATGTAATGTTAGTTCCTTGGCCGCTTGACAAAGTGCTGATGCAGCATCTATCGACGTCCTGAGATGTTAGATAATGGCACATACTCACCATTGGGCATTTTCATCGCCGCAGCATGGCCACACTGTTACACCAATATAAACGTAACAAATCGTGCCGATGAGGGCTCCCGAGTTCTTGCTCCCCGAGCGCTCATTTTATTTCGATCGTTTCCTCGACGGGCGTCAGTTTGCTCAAACGACACCAAGGCTTACGTCGACGTGTTTTTCTTTTTTTTTATTGCTCGCTCAGTATCGACGGAAGTTTCGATATCCCGTCGAGAAACTCGTCGTGTATCTGCAGGCAACGATAAGCTTGGGATTTTCCCGAAGCGAGTATGACGAGGCAAGCGACCTTACACGCGTGTTCATTCTGATGGCGACCATGAGCGCGCACTGACATTGTCCTACAGTGCGGCGGCCGCCAAACATGGAAATGCACGGTTTCGCTCGGGCACGTGCGTTGTTGTACAAAATCGCCGAGAGGTGAAAAAGGGGAGAGAGTCGCTGACGGCTCAAAACCGCGGTCACACTGGTCATACATCACACAAAAGACACTGTGTGGGCTGCAGAGATAAAGACGAAATTATCTTCTGCGGACACGGCTTAAGCACGTTTGCTTCATACATACATTCATACGTGACTCGTTTGCAACTGCTTATTTTAAAAAATTTGAATCTAGCTCAGATAAACTTGATATTGACTTTTTTTTTTTTGGCCGGAAAGAAAATTTTAATTCTGCATTGATTTTTTTGTTTGATTTTTTCATCCTGGTTTGTAGACTTTTGATTTGTGAATTAGATTTGATCTTTTTTAGTGCACCACTAAAAGGTCTAGGGCTATTTGTGCGGCACACTTAATAAAGCAAAATAAAATAAAATAAAAATACGCCTCCAACATGTGTGCAGTTTTTGTACGACCAATGGGACAGGGTAGTCGTACGAAAACAAAACACGTCTCAGAAAGTGTTTTTTTTTTTGTAATGCGAAAGCATTACCTGTTTTATGGAGCGAGCCAACGTCATCAGTTTGAAGCGTGAAAACGGCACCCTATACAAGTTTTCACCTCAAGAAAAAAGTAAGTTTTGCGCATTGTTCATACCCGGAGCGAAGTAGTTCTTACGAGATTTGGTTGTCGGAGGAAAAAGCGATGCTTTTGGCGTTCGAAACGTGTACGTCTTGATAAGATAACGTATATATAATCTAAAATTCTCCTACATATATCTTTATTGTCAACACAAAAGGGGAAATGAGTAATGCTCCGCGAGGTGCCGGACTTTTTTACTGCGGTTCTTGAGGTGAAAACGGGTATAGTTTCCCTGATCCCAAAGGTCCCGTTGGCTGGCGCGCGGCGACGAGGCTCCCATGCTTTCGCATTCACGAATCACAACTCATAAGAAGTGCTTAGGTGTCTACCGACCTTTTTTCGTACGATGTTTTGGCAGTGTGACCCGACTAATCTTATTACCCCTCAGCACCCGTTGAGACTGCGTCACTAGTCAATAAAAATGTCAAAAAAGCGAATTGCCAAGCGAGAAGCGTGAACATCATAATTCACGCAATGCGTGTGTTAATATGCGTGTTAATATTTGTGTATTATAGCAAGCATATAATCACAGACGGCGAAAAAAACAAACAAACAAACATAGAACGTGGTTTATTTCGAGCGTCTTCACGTTTCTGGTTTTGCAATTCGTTCGTCTGCATCCATTCCAGATATGTTGCCGCCGACCTATTGGCTCCGGGAGCGCGGGTCCAGGAGCGCAGGCTAGCTCGCGCTTATAGCTTTGGCTGCAGTCTCAGCTGATGAGCGTTCTCTGCATAGTCACATTCAGGACTAAGTAACTCCTCGAGAGAGCTATACTGCCGCGAGCTGGCGCTGCTTCTTAGGAACTCATGATGTGACGGCATTCCAACGGAGCTTCACAGACCGCCACCAGACGCAATTTTAGAATCTGTTCATTCGTTTTAAAATTAGTTTTCTTGACTACTCTGCCTGCAACACAAAAACAATAGCATAGGCTAATGTTTCTGGGCGGCCGGCACAACATGGATCACGTCTAAACAAGGAAATAAAGGTGCATACATTTAATTTCCGTAACTCTTTAAGTGTGAGAGTAGCAGAAGCCACAACAGCGAGCTCAGGGCTTTCAGCGTTCCTGCCAAGCAGGCGCGCTCGTGCAATGCAAGACATTTCCAGGGCCACATGCTCGCGCTTGTAGCATCGGTCGCGTATCGACTTAAGTTGAAACGAAGTATAACTGACTTTCGATTTGAAAGCGGTAGTTTAAAGGCTGGACTCCGTGGGGCGAATGTGCTGTGAAGAATCAACGAATTTTGCCCGTCGGCTTTTGCTCTGCTCTGCGTGCGGGATTAGCACAGTGGCTGGTACGTCACGCGCAAAACGAGCGTGCCGTCGGACGAAGTTCGTCAGTGATTCGTCGCATAATTCGCTCCATGGAGTTCAGCCTTTATCGCGCTCACAAACAGCTCTTTCTTGATTTAATTTTCGCGCGAACTTCCTATTCATTCGCTCATTTCATTCATCTGTTTAATGATTTTTGTGCTTATAAACAGGTAATGTTTCGGTAATGATGCACAAACAGAGAGATTACAGATTGTTCAGAAACAACAACTTAAATGCTAAAAGTATTTGAGTTAAACACATCAATATCAGCTGAAAAAGACTGCTGTATGCAGGTCATGTAGCTAATTTAATTTAAATTAGAAATAAAAAATACATGTGATTAAAATTTAATGTGGCTTACTTGAATTAAAGATAACATTTCAGTTCGCGCGTGGTAAGAATGCAAACTTCACGACATAAACTAAAACTGTATCTGCAATCGGACGCAAAGTGGTTTTTTTTTTTTCGATCACAGTCGCGTTGATATATTCAAGGTGCGCTCTAATTCAACTACACTTTTGCCCTACGACATCCAAAACATCAAGTTAATTCGTTAGATGAATGTTTAGACAGCGCGAAGTCAGTTTGCTTTTAAATATCGTCTCATCGCTTTCCAATTGAGCGCAATTTGCCCAACGCTCATTAACAAGAGATGCACCATCGTAGAGAGCCTAGATTTGAGAGAGGGAGCAACTGGAACCACGTAGAACGTTCCCAATGTAATGGCGGGAGTCTCCCGCCGCCCGCGCAGGCTGTGTGCATGTGCGCATGCGAGCATTCTTGATTTGCGAGGAGGATAGCTGTGACGGAGAGACGGAGCAAGGCGATGGACGGTTTCGACTTCTTTCCGCAGCTTGTCTTGCAAACGCGCCCCATTAACCACGTGACCCCGAGAGATCAGTTGGAGGCACTCTGACATCTAAGGCACACTAAGCATCGTACTGTATTGGTGCGCCACCAAACGGAGAGCGGGTGCATTCGGAAAGTGATTGACCAGCAGGTGCGTCATATCGAACTCCAAGCAACGGGTTGCACGACACGCACGAAGGCCTTGACAACGACCACATAGAGACCAATTCGCACTCGTTTGGCCAAAGGGCAGCCAAGAGACGTGCTCGCAGCCTTCAAGGTTACAACCTACGTAGTACGCGCTCCGCGCAGTTTCACACAGGACACGCTGCTGCTGAAGTACATATCGGAGAAAAAGCGAGAATTAATCGCTGGGCTCTCTGCAGGCTTGAATCCCATATACGGCACCTTGACCCCTACGATCTTTAAACTGAGGTAACAAGCTGATGCTTGGAGGACGAGAGGTGGAATGAAATGGGGGAGAAAAAAAATGACATCAGCGTATTACTTGCGTCTGGCCGCACTTCAAAAAGGTAGAAGCTCGTTCTCACGCTGTGTTTGTTCCTGGAGATTGTGTTTTTACAACTCCAACTACCCATACGACATGGAATGTTCGGAATGTAAAACAATTTAGTGTCGTTATGAAATACAACGAGAACGACTCGAAAGATACAGGAAAAAGTGATGGCCTCGTGCTAAATGAACGCTGTTATAGTCAATTGCCAGTCAAAACATTAACACGGTGCGTGGTGGTAAAACAGTGAAGCCGTTGAGAAAGGCTAGGAAAACACGTGCTTGGAGACGCGAATACACAATTGCAAAAGCGGGTTTTTTGGCCGCTTTCATGATCAAGCAGATGTTTGTGTAAGCACGTGCAATTGCGTGCTGCCGGTACGGCCTGCCTGACCTCCCTGTTTCTTCTCTACTTAATCTTACAAGTCATAGAGCAAAAGTGGTACAATATTCTGCAGATTTGTGTCTTGGGAGTGAATCGAGGCCCAAGAAAGTATTAGCCGGCTTTCTGTCCCATCTGTAGAAACTGTTCGTACAAACACGTTTGATTACAAGTAGATATATCTTCATATTTATATTTGGTAAATTACGAGTAGTGTAAATCAAGTAAAGTATTTTTATTGTACAAAAATTTGTCTTTTCTTTCTTTTTCCTTCTAACAATTATTTATTCTTTTTTTTGTCCTAAATCTAATAATACTTTTAATTATCTTAATGAAGTAGAAAACAAGCAGCTTTCACGCAGGCCTACTGACTTCCTTTCTTAAATTATTAGAGCTCTCTTTTTCTCTCTACTCTGTCTTAAAATACATCACATAAACACAGTAAAGCGTTGATAATGCTCTTTAATTTCAAGGTGCGGTTTCCTAAAGGCCGCTGAGTCGCACAATGGTAGATTAGAAAGAATACGCAAAGAATATAGGACCGCTGAAAACACTCTCTGATATGTGGTTTGCGTTGATGTCACGTCCGCTTCCAGTGGGGTGGCCTTGCTGCATGAGCGCGTACCTTCCACAGCATACATTTCATTCCACCGAATTCATTTTGTTTCGGGAAGAACGAGTAGAAACTAACACCAGCATGGTGCTGTGACGTCACGCTTAAGCCATGCATTTGTTATAATGTCTTTGAAGTGTAAAAAAAAAAACACAGCTGCAGTGAGCGCTCAAGGTTTGGAGTAAATAAACAATTGATTCAATGGACTCGTCGTGAAGTTGCAGTTGTGTCGTGCTCGGGCCAGTAATGTCATACTCTGACCCAAAAGAAAAGCGATGCACTAATGTTGTGACACGTGAAGTGAGATAACTACCAAAGTGCTCAGGCGACCAGAGGTGCTGCAGCTGTCCTTTTCACCTGTTTCCAACCTGCGATTAAGAGGAGTCCACAATACAAACAGTCTGGCGTGAAAAGGAGTCACACGCTCTTATTTGCGAGAATCAGGATGTCCCGCAGTCGCTTAGTGAAGGGCAACTTGTTCTCAATGTTGAATTCGTTCAAATTCGGCGATATTGATTGCTATTTTTACCAGCGCAGCTCAGTTTGTCAAAGTGTTTTTTTTCAGAATGGTGATTTGGAATTATAGCTGAGTTGATTACGTAGAAAATAACAGATGCACGATGTAAATATTGATGAAGAAGGGTAATGTGTAGTTCTGGGTAACGTCGTCCAGCTGTCCCAGACAGCTCGAATATTCGACACAAAACTGACTGAGATACACACAACAATGCAGAAAACTATGCTTGCCCTCTTGTTCAACTTCATCAAGATAACAAAAGAACAAAACAAAAAAAAAGGCAGCGGACTTGAATGTTAGAATGTTCCCACACGAATATAAAAGACACACACATAAAGTTCAGTTACAAGACCTATGGCTCTTAACTATGTGAAACAATAAAACGAGGTTATTTGAAAAAAGAAATAGAAACGTAAAAGGAGGAAAATTAGACAGACCCAGTTCGGAACTTTTCCCTGTGTTCGTTGACGGAGCGTTGCAACTGTTTCGTTCAATTAACATTCAGAGAACTTGGGCACCTGGACTGGATACGTCCTTGGCATCAAGGCCAATTTCCGGAGCAACTAAAAAGCAGTAGACACAGAAATGAAGGCACGTCTGCCAGAGTGTTTTATCTCTAGTTCCGTTGAAGATCATTTTGTCTGATGCCTCGATGTGCGACTGGAAGTTTTGATTTGGCTGTTTCGACATAACTGAAAATTTCAATCCACCACTCAGTTCTGCTTTAAGAAAATTTAAAGAACTTAAAACAACATTTGTTAGGAGTGGCCTTCAATCGTTTATTTTTTCATTGTTTTAGTCTCCCGAATTTGGTTATCGCGAAGAAATTCTGCAGAATTTGGCATAAACAGCAGTTAATTCGGGAAAACGCGCGGCAATTGCCACAAGAAGCAGTGTGTACGGCAGCGCGTCACATGTCACGGCGTTACTTATAACGCGTTAATTTTTTTTGTAACGTTGTAACGTACTTGTTACGCTTTTTTTTAATAGTAATGAATAGCGTATTTCTTTCCCTTATTTTAAGTACGATTACCTCTGTTTTACGAAAACGTAAAAGAAAATTGCATCTAACTTGGTTTCGTGTTTCTAGACGCCAAGTTCCAAATTCTTGCGCTCATTCCGCATACCTTCGAAATTAGAACCGCAGAAAAATAAGGAAATTATAATACACTTCTCCGTAGACATAGTGGCCATTTTATTATCGCAGCCAATCAGATTGCGGCATTCGCCGACAAGAACACCAAAGCGCCAATCACGAGGCAGTAAGCATGAAATTAACAAGCCGGACGCTGCGTGACTATATTTATTTTACCCTTTTCCTCCATTTCTTTTTTTTCCATTTTGCGAGGGCAATTTATAACGAAATTTTAATATGCGATTGTGTCGCTCTCACTGATAGCATTAAAAAAATATATTTTGTGCGGATTATTTTCAGGTGCCTACCCTAAACTCTCACAGACTATTAAAAAAAATACACGCACGAAGAAATAGAGCAAGAGTAATTATGTAATTCAGTTGGGCCGCAAGTTCGAGTTCGGAAGAAGAATTCAAATTGTTTAGTTAAAAACTTTTTTTTTTCAATTTTAGCCGCGGTCAGGTTGCTCACACATCCTACAAAAGACGGTATGCAGAGACTGTTCGAGGCGAGCTTTTCCTTGTATGGCGGTCCTGCCACATACACGAAAACTCTGCAGTAATGTTTGTGGCATACGCATGTATGAAGGAAACATCTTTCGAAGATGCCATGAGGAATGTCTCCAGACAATTCTCTCATCATGTCTGCAACCAACAACGCCTCTTTCGTACAAAGGCAGTGTAACTTCGGCTTTATGCGGCTTTCAAGTTCGCTGGAAGGAATCCTTCGAGTCTAGCACCGTACTCGGTTTCTTCTCCGGTTTTATCGGAACTGACATCCTAAGCTTTAATTGCAAGCATTCACGCCGTATGAGACTTTTTGCCATATTAAAACCCTAATCAAAAAACGTTGATGGCAAAGCGTGTTGTTAATTTTTTCTCTCTAGCTATAATATTTAAATAAAAATTAGACTTTCACCCTGTGTGTTGTTCGCTTCACTGGGACAGAGTTTGTGGGTATCATCAATACCTGAGATTTCTGTCCGCGGATATCCGGGGTGAGAGTGACGTTTTATCAGATACGGTTGCCTTTTGAAAAGATAAAACTTATTGTAAAAATGTATGGAAGTGACAAGAGCTGTTCCGGAGAAAGAAGATAACAATATTTGTTAAGTTCTGCGTCATAACCACTGCGATTTCTCACCCAATGCACCATCAATCCCCTAACTATCGCGTTGGACAGGTATATAATCAGACGCTCGGGAATCGCCAAGCCCTGCGTTTTTCAAGTTGTCAGTAAAAATAGAAGTATAATATTTAACAATACTAAGTTAATGTCCCCTCCACCCCCCTCCCTCCCCTTTGAGACTACGCATACACCAAACATCTTGAATTGAAATAGCGCATGTGCATTAGTCGGTGTGCAAGTGTGATATATTATTTCAATATATAGTTTGAAACAGTCTTGGCGTTAGTTACAAGTAACGGCGTTAGCAATAGCGCGTTACTTTTTCCGCTAACGTAGTAACGTAGGTGGTACTTTTCCCAGAACAGTAACGGGTAACGTAGTTAGGTTACTAGTTACTACTTTTTCCAAAAACTTTAAAAAAAAATTACATTTAAATTTTTTACGTGTTCTAGGCGCCAAGCTATCTGAAGTTTTTAGGGGTTTTTTGCGTTTTCTCTTGTGAGTATTTAGTTGAAACCGTATAAAACAGAAAGTAATTGTGTTCAGTTTCCGCATGAACATAACGTTACTTGAAATATGGTGTTTAGGCATATTTGTACCGTCAAAACAGTAAGCGTGTTAATTCATAATTAAAAAAGTGACGTAAAAGTAACGTGCGTTACTTTTTATCACTAACGGCAACGGTAGCGCGTTCCTCTTATTTTGAGGAAACGTAGGTCAGTAAATCGTTCATTTTATTTGCAAGTAACGAGCAACGTATTTCGTTACTTTTCTTTTTCGGTAACGCCTACAACACTGGTTTGAAATTACTTCGAAGTGGACGGCTTTGATATCTCCAAACTATCATTCAGGCAAAATAATTTAGCGATCACTCAAACGAAGATTCAAAGCCTAACCGAGAGTATAAAGAGACATTGAAAACTATAAAAATAAAAAGGAAAACACACCCGGATTTCAAAATGATATTACTTTGGGGCCTTCATATCCATAAAGCAGGGTTCGCACTGCTCATACAGCATAAAAAAAGTCAGTTTGCAAACAGGAGTCACCCCGATATCCGTGGTTCGAATGCCGCGTGCCAAGTTTCCTCCTCGAACTCATTGCCATGCGGCATTCGAAGCACGGACCTCGCGGTGACTCGCGTTCGAATCTGTGCTCAGGCTGTCTTTTGTATGCTGTAAGTACAAGCAGTGTGACCCCGGCATAAAGGGAAACGACACAACAGACAGCCACGTCCTTCAGAAAACCTCCTTCGTCATCAACAACCATCGAAATGTCCGTTGTGGCACAATATTATGGGGTGTTACGGGTAAACAAAATTATTCGTCAAATCGGGGGAAAAAAATTGCGTAAGATTCGTCAAAATATGAGGAGCCCAAGACAACCAGGCTTCAACGTTAAATAATCATTGCAAACTTTTTATTTTAGCTTCCATTTATTGAGAAGCATGTCGAAAAAAGCCTGAACAGTTACGTGATCTCAGTACACCACTGTGCTCTTCCGCACAACAAAGTCCGTCTGGTTCGTTTCTCGCCACCATGGCGACAAGGCGTTGGCAGAAGGAACGCGCGCACGAGGCCACGGTCTGGACCGTGAAACTATACCTCGTTTCACCTTATCTGCGAGCGAAGCCAAAGCTAGAAGCGCGAGACCAGCGCTTTTTGCGTTTCTCCCCAGCTCGCGCGCTCAAGCAAATCCTGAGCGCACGGAGCTTTCGTGCTCGCGCTTCCAGCTTTGCCTTCACTCACACATAAGGTGAAACGAAGTGTAGCAAGAGATGACGTGACTTGAAGAGCCGAACCCAGCACGCTAATCATGTACGTATTCAGGTTCTTTCGCCAGGTTTTCGAATGGGCGAAACGTGAAGAAACACAGTTTGAAACACGGACCTAACTGCAATGGTCTTCTCCATCGTCTAAAACTTTGGCGAATATTACACGAAGATCAAATTTCCTTTTTGGTCATTCTGCTGCTGTTTTTTGTTTATCCTTAGCACGGGTTAAATTACCACTGTCCTTGTTGCTTCCATGGGAAATTGGTGTAATTGCCGGCGTCACCACCGCTCAACAGCTCTTAGGTTTCCGCTTTGTAAGTTCATCCACCCCCAGCATTCTTAAATTATAACAATTTCTCCTCAAATTACGTAATATTTTCCTTAGACACCCCATACAGTGTTTGTGCATCAGGCACGTAGCCAGGGGGAAGGGCATGGGGCCCGCCCCCCTCCCCCCCGAAATCTTCCATTTTGCTGGGTCCTCCTCTCCCCCTCCCCTCATACACCATTTTGTCATGGGCGCCCCCCCCCCCCCCCGAAACAAAATCCTGGCTACGCGCCTGTTGTGCATTATGCATTACTAATGAACAAGCGATAGGCTAATCACTTTCACCTATGGGGTGTTTCGAGCAAATGACGTGGCACACAAGAAAGGCTTGACTCGAAAAGGGGATCTGCGCAGACAAGAAACAAGCTGAATGTCATACTGATTTTCGCAGCGCACGATAAATTTGTGTGGCAAACTGTCTCTTGGATTGTCACTTACTGGATTCGCTTGTATTTCATCTCACCTTTACATGGACTAAGTCCTCCAAAGGCTACAAGAGCGAGATCCTTGTATTAAAAGCGGTTCGGCTGCACGAACACTCGCAGAGCGACAGCACCAGTCAACGCTACCCGCATAAGCTTGTAGGCTTTGCGGACAGTCCACGTTAAGGTGAGATAAAGTACGGTAGATCGCAGTGATTCGTCCGGCAAAGCTATATGCAAGGAAGTAGAAGTGCATTTTATATTACTGCTTTCTAATTTTCTGTAGCGGCCATATATCTTGGACGTGGATTCACGTACAACATAACTGCATGTCAGTGTTGGCACGCGTGCTCAGGATCAAGCACACGCTTCGCCCTTGAAGCGATGCCCAAAATATGGCGACCTCCATGGTTGCTTCACATGGATTCGTACAGGATATATTCTTCAGTATATCACAAAACCTGTGAATTCTAGACGTTAGGACAGGGCATTGTTTCAATTGCATTCAGTAAATTCACGAACAAAAGAATCCGACCAACAGAATATTTTAGTTAAGCGTTTTATTTATTTTTGTGTTTTTCCAAGTAACATCATCGTGATACTACCGCCTAGACTATGGGCCGGTCCGGTAATGACCTTCAAATTAATGCAGATATGCTTTTTTTTCTTCTCTTACCTCTTTGGGGGCGCAAGCATATGTATCACATCTCCATATCTTGATATCTAAAGTCATATAGTTAGCGACATTTAGATCACGTCGGTCTAACCACGCTTTTCGCAAGTCTTGGCTCTGTTACAGCGATGAAATTTGCGGGTTCACGTGATACGGCAAGGTAGCAAAATAAAATGCGCCAACTTGGTACAGAAAGCCAGAAAAAAAAATGCGCACAATTTAACATTGGCTTAATCAAGGAAGAAAAAGTCGCCGAGGGGATTCCCCTATCGCCCCTCATTACTCCATCTTCCTGGCACGACGAGAGGCCCATTTTTCAATTTGGGCTGGACGTTTATTTTGTTTATTTCCTCATGTGGGACGCCAAAAGTCTAGTTACGAGTTTGGCATACAAAGCGAACAAGTTCGTTTCAATTATCTATGCCACGCTCCGGAGACAGGGTAACGCGATGATAACATCGCGGACGTTAACAGAATGCACACACACACACACACACACACACACACACACACACACACACACACACACACACACAGGCACACACAAAAACGCATCCGCATTCATTGCCTTCATACAACGCTGTTCTCTACTACGTTACGTGGGTCTGTCCCCTTAACCCCCGCCCTTCCCCCTCCACCCCTTTCTCCGAACGCGTGGCCTGGGAAGTTTCTCTACGCAGCTCCTCCCCTAACGACCAGCTCGCCCTGATCAGGTGGGCAAGAGCTGCAGCAGAAAGCACTTTAGCCCTGGACTGAGGGCTCCAGCCCGATCTTTGCTATTTCCTGAAGTAGCTCAATAAAGTTTGTACCACCACCACCACAACGATGTTAAAGCTGTTGACGCGAGCATGGGGCTTGATCTCGTTAATCATTTGCACGAGTTCTCGCGCAAACGAAACATGCATAGATGAAGCCACGCGCTCGCGCCAGTAGCTTTGGGAGCGTTACATATTAAGTATGAAACCGAGTATAGTACGTTCAAGCGTGCACATATTTCACTTAATAACCGCTGAAGATTAAAGGGATCATGAAATAAATTTTAGGCTGGGATAAGTTTGGATTTTATTAACCGCATATCCTTTAATGCGAAAAAAATCTAGTACACGGGGGTAGAAAGTTAAAAGCCTGATTTTCGGTACGAAAATTTGAAAATCGAGCGGACTATTTCTTACCTCCTTTCCTTCGAACGCTCTCCGCCTATTCACTGTGATGCATCCGCGGTGGCCGAGTACGTCAGCCGAACCCAACTCACGGATTGGTCACGAGCACTGCGTCCCTCGGACGTATACGCGCTCGTCAACAATCAATCCGTCGACAAATATTTGAATTCGCGTTCGTGGCCAATAAGTGCGGTGATGGCACTTATCATCACTTGCGCATGACAAATTATGTGGCATGCTTAAAAAGCACGGTGTAAGCTTGGAATCATCGCATCCCGTGCCAAAGCATGTCACGACCACGTGATTTCTCATTCGCTTTTCAGTTGAGGATTCAAGCTAAGGAGGAAGAAGTTTAAAAATCATTTCATGGTTCCTTTAACGTTTCTTTAGGGTTCTGTTTATTAAGCTTTTTGTTCATTTTCTTTTATTTTTCTGGAAATAGTGTTTTGCGATTATAAATTACCTTTTGAAAGAAATCAGGCGCGTGGAAAACACCACCCACAGGAGAGGCTGCCGAAAGCCACCGAACACAGACTGTATTTCAGACTTCATACCTATCATACGTTGGGGACCATAAAAAGTTCATTAGGAGGTAACATAAGCGTTTTCTGGTGTTGAACACTCGCCAAGACACGCCGGGCGGTTCGTATATGGGCGGGCTCTTAATATACGCTCAGATGTTTCCTTTCTAGAGATAATCGAGCAGGTTTACTTCACTATAATTGTGTTTTTTTTTCTTCTTTCAAGATCGATATCGCCAGGCAGTCGAAGTGGTGTCGAAGATGAGAAGGTTAGGAGATCCACAGCATGCCATAACTGGCTAAACGTCCTCAAAATTTCGCATAAGTTTTTTTTTTTTTTGCGGAATTATTTTTTTTATATTTACAAAAATGAAAGTATGAGGTTTCAATAAAATAACAAAAATAACTAATTTATTTTATTCCGAAATAAGACTTACGCGCGTTTCACCAAAGAAAAACGCCAGCGTTTGAACGTGTGTGTGTGTGTGTGTGTGTGTGTGTGTGTGTGTGTGTGTGTGTGTGTGTATGTGTGTGTGTGTGTGTGTGTGTGTGTGCGTGCGTGCGTGCGTGCGTGCGTGCGCGCGCGCGCGAGCGCAAAATTGGAGGCAATAAAACGAAAACGGATTCCTGCTCCAGGTTCATGGACATTGCAGATTAATTGGGGTTTTCATTTCGAAAAAGCTGGAAAATAATTTCATAACCCCTCTAATGTCTTTTGAAGTGCCCGCAATCAGTGTGACTTAGCTCCCGTGTGTAGCCCTTGCTAATGCTTAGACACCATTTTACGGCATAAGTCACGCACTGAGTGTACCAGCGCATCAAGCACTGGCCCACTCAGTGCAACAAAGGATGTCTTCACCCTGAAACAGGCAAACACGTATAGCACCTACATTGTGTAAAACCGGAGCACCCCTAGCGGCTGAGGTGCATTCTGGAAAACGAGTGTCAACGAAGAGCTTAGTTTTGGTTTCCTCCATCGTACTGTGGCCAGCTGCGGAGGCCGTGGGCCTGTACCTTGCACCTCACCGCAGCGTAGCTCGCTGTAGTGTTCGTGGATTTATCCACGTGTGCTCGGGATGCAGTCAGTGTACATTTCTCCTCAGAACATATCAGACGGTGACTGATGCTTATTCAGATCGAAAAGGCTAGGGGCCCGATTCCCGAGTTTCGCAACGTGAGCTTTCACTTCAACTGCTAACACGGACACCTGTTTGGTCAAAAGCCCTTCCATCCTGGGAAAAATGGCGCCATTCTTTGTTGTGGAAATGCACCAGACACGTGCCGCGCGCCACTTCTGGGAAGAACATGGCGTCTGAAATCTATACTTCGTCTCACCTTAGTATGGACTATTGTTAGCCGCGCGTGCTAAAAGCGCGAGCTAGTCGCTTTGAATGAAGCCCCGGCGGCTGCACGAGCGCTCGTGCAGCAAGTGCTCTAGTCAAGGCAGTCAAGGCTGGCCGCTCGCGCTAGCATAGCCTTCGCGCTTATTCCATGCTAGGGTGAGACGAAGATAGTTCAGTGCTGCGCTGTGCCGCCATGATGTTCCCAAGGGCTGCATGTTGCACGTGCCTCGTGCATCGACGCACTATGCGCTACTTTTAAAACATGAAGGGGCTTTATACCCAAGTCACACGGCAGTGTAAAGGTACCATTAGCTTAGGTCCCTTAGCTGAAGGTACCTGTAGTAAACGGCGTTCTTGATCACACGATAAATAAACGGAGCACTTTAAGTGTATGTCGATTGCCTTCCTGATAAACCGCGAGATAAACCGCGTGATAAACAATTATTCCTCGAAATCGGTTTGACACGGAATTTTTGATTATTGTGTGTGAAATATCCCATTTAATCCTAAATATTATTTCTGTTTGCTTTTGCGGCACTTTTTTTCTCTGAGTCTAAGGGCACACCTAAAATGAGTCTTGCTTTAAAACGTCCGAGCCGTCTGGCTCGGACGTTTACGAGTTTCCATTGCGAGGTGGCGATCTTTTCCTGTTTAGCAGCTCCATTTTTCCGGAAAGTTCTCACTGAGGTAGCTAAATAGTGCCCGCAGAAACGAACCACATCGGAGTCTCACGGTTACGCCGTGAGACTCCGATGTGAGACTTTTCGCTCTAACAGGTTTCGCTGTGGTGGGGAAGGGGAGGGGGGACAGAAAGACGATCGACAAAGGGTCAATGATGATCAGATGAAATGTTAAAATATATACACGCTATAGTGTCTAGTTTCAGGATGGGAAAGAAGAGAAAGACGAGAAAAATAATTATAGCACTGTCAGCAAGTCAATGTCCTCGAGGAATTTAAAGAGGGCTGTTAAGGCTGCTCGATGTTTCTTAGCAGGCCAAGGTCCGAGAAGCTTTGATAAATCAAAAGGCCTACAGTCCAAAGCATTCGTACAATTTTTGTAAACTTTGCGTTCATTTTCGTATGCTTGACATGTGAGTAGAATGTGTCTGATGGTTTCCGGCGCACCGCATTTCTCACAGTCCGGAGTCGCGCGTTGTTTTATTTTAAAGCGATAAAGTTCTTCGTGTACGCACAGTTGAGGCGAAGTCTATGTATAAGAGTTTCTAAATTTCGTGGTAGGTCGCTTGGTAGTCGTGTTGTTAATAAAGGGTCTATGTCATAGAGAAATTCACTGTTAACCGTGCGGTAGGAGACAGACGGCCGTGCATGCGAGGTCTCATGCCGTCTCGTGCTCCACACATTCAGAGCTGCAGCAAGGTTATAGCACGTGCAGAAAGATTAAAGGTCCCTCGATGCGATGCGGCCGCAGTGGCGCAGTCAGACTGCTGGTGGGGAGATCGGTTCAATCGCACGTTAAAGGGACGATGCAGTTAAGAGAAGAAAATAAATGTATGGTGGCTGGAAGGCGGAGTGTGACGGGCGCAAGCAAAGGGCTGCACAGAGTTGCGATGAAAACGAATCGCCTGCACTGCTCACCTGCAGACTGCCGCGCCCCTCGCAGTAGCAAAGATTTTCACCGCAACAAACGCGCTGCCCGCAGCGCGTGTGTTGAAAGGCCACATAGCTTCTTCATGTCACGACTCAGGTTTCTGCAACTACATGAATTGCGCACGTTTCACCCGTTATGGGTCGTGCGCCTGAATTCCGCGATGAAAATTCCGCAAAGAAATTTTTGGGGACAGTTCGGGGCGCTGCAGCCAGCAGGCGAGTTTGCGGTCCCACACATTTTGAGAGATACTACATTACAGGGAGTGTCCAACTGCTCGGTCGCGGTCGCGTGGTTTATGGGCCGCGTGTGCAATACGAGCTGCGAGGAGCTGACCAAAGCGTTAATCGTATGCGAGCGTCTCAGCCTCTCCGCCTGCCTTCCTCCTCTCCATACGAAAACGCAACAAATGCGCACTTGCGAGCAATCTCCGCCGGTGACGTCCGCCGTTGAATTGCAAACGCACTCCATGGTTTCAGATAGACACTCTCCACACTCTATAGGCTCTCTCAAAATCATCAGGGCGGGGGGGGGGGGGGGGGAGGGATCGGTGGCCGGGGAATGGAACGCTCCGCTGCGAGCCCGATGACGGCGGCTCCGAGCCGAGGTGATGCCGTACGCGGCGATGTTCCAAATGACTGCGTCGTGATACTGTCTACCCTGCCGACAGGAGAAGCCATGAAATGCAGCCTTGTGCTGCATGCTGATACCCCGGGGGTGGCCGTACCATGCTGAAGGCTTCGTAGGGCCTCTGAACCAGGTGGGAGTTCGGGAAGACGTAGCAGTACTTGGCGCGTTTCAAATGGGGCACGTCTGGCTGCTGAAGCTGCACACCATCTCCGCCAAAGAGAAGCTTCTGCGAGAGGGGACCATGCTGGTGAAGGGGCGACCATGCCTGGTCATTGATCCATAAAAACGAGAGCTAGAGGTAAAAGTCCACTGGATGGCATTCGATGTTTCTGCAGACGCCCTTGGACGGGCCTTCGAGCTATACGGGGAGCTGTCAAGGGTGTCATCCGCGAGAAGTGGAGAATCGAGGCCTGGCAGACGTGGATTTCACTACCTTCATCGTGTGCATGGTGTTCCGCGAAGACTTAACACCGGAGTCCCTGCCGCATCAGCTCCGCCTTTACGGAGGCACGCTGCTAGTTGTTGTCCCCGGACGCACAGCCGTGTGCCTCCGCTGTCGACGCACGGGGCACGTACGGCGCGACTGTAGAGTGCCGAGGTGCGAGGATTGCCGAGCCTTCAGGCACGAGGCCTCGGATTGCGTATGGTCGTACGCGCGAGCTGCTGCAAGCAAGATCACCGACAGCCAGGACAGAAACCTCGTAACGGATGAGGAAGAAGCCGAGGCGGTGGCGACTCCAACCGCGAGGATCTCTTCGCAAGACCCTCAGGCGTCCGGTGAGCAGCAACGCGCGCCGTTAGCGTTGCCAGAAGGTCAGGCCTCCGTCGTAGCATTGACGGCAGAAAGAACTGTTGGTGAAAATGAGCCTAATGCGAAAGCCGCCAGTGAGACGACACCAACTGCAAAGGACGCGACTAACGCACTGGACGCCGGAGATGGAACAGCAATGGACTTCGCGACTGAGGCGGTCAAGCGGCGGCTCAGCGACACGGAGGAGGGAACCGACCAGTCGCTCCAGCAGACTGAGAGTCCCTGGTTGGTAGTGACGACCAAGAGGGGACGACGCGCTGGCCGCAGCCGTTCTTCGTCTCTTCCCAGGTAGAGCGAGAGCAGAGTACTTCCGGTTAAAACAGGGTTGGATGAAAAGTGCGGATTTGTTCCCTGGACTGTGAACTGTATCTTGCGCAAAAGGTCCGAGTCGATAGAACATGTTCTTTTAGATTGTTGGGACCCGGTGTTCTACTAGGATGTACTGCAGCGAACACTGAAAAAGGAACTTCGCATACGGGTTACGTTTTCTGCCTGTTGCCCCGACCGACTCTGTACCGTATGATTTACTTATGGTTATTGGCTTACACAATATTTGGAAGTGCCGCGTGGCAGTGCGGTATGCTAATGTAGATGCTCGACCAGTGCGTCACTATTTTACTCAGGGCATTAGTCAAATTAGAGAAGTGTATAAGGTTTTGGGATATGGGCCTGATTGATTGCCAATCCTATAGAAGGAGTGGTCACATTAAGTTCATGTTAATCAGTCTGCGTCAGTCGTAGTTCAACTTGCCCTTTTTTATAAGTGTTTCTGAAAGTGTATTTTTGGAACATGAATAATGCCTGTCAATAAAAAAATCGGTGGCCGAGCGGGCTAGCGCACACCAGCTCGGAGCACGTGGAGCGAAAGCTCGCGCTGCTGAGCCCAGGATGCTGGGTTCAATTCCGACCCGTGTGGAGATTGAACCCAGCATCGTGTGTCACTACTATTAGGTCATGTATCAGTACTGCGTGATGCACGTCAAAGACCCCAGGCTAGCGGTTGTACTGCACTGGCTAAATTGCTCATCTACAGCTGGGAGACTCGTCGCCCGTTAAAGCAGACCAAGTTCTAGGCTGTATAAACGTATACACAACCCATTTTTTTTTTTCAAAATCGGCATTGCGTTTTGCATTTTTTTTTTTTATAATTTGGCGCATACGGCTCCCGTTACACTTCCCCTTCTAGCCACCATAATAAATTGTTGTTCTGAAGAGGTTGGCACCTTTAAAAACGGCACCAGCTACTCCGTGGTGATGCAACAATTTTTGTAGTTTCTGTAAATACCGCTCAGAATTATTCCTTGCCATTCATAACCTATGAAATGTGAGTCTGTTTTGTTTTGTTTTTCTTGACGCAATGACAGTTGCAGAAAAAAACTGACAAAAATGAGTATAGCTTTCACTTTCTCAACTCGCAGCTAGAACAATCGGCCACGTGATGACGAGCCGATTATTGGCGATTTTCGCCACGTGCTTTCAAACCTACTTTCACGGCTTCACCATTAGACCGCCAGGCGCTGTGAATATTTGATTCGCTCGAGAAAGCTGGGGAGCAAACCTGCCGCCACAGCTTTCTGTTATAGCCAACTTTTATGGCATTTCCGAAGAAGTGAAGATCGCTCGAGCACAGCTGTGATCAGCGCTCATGTGCGCGAGCGAACGGGTGCCCATAGCTTTGGCTTCATTGCCAACAGAGGCTGTCCCCAAATATACAGGACTGCAACCAAGGCGACTGGTCGACTCGTCGCCCGTTGAGGCAGACCAAGTTCTAGGCTGTATAAACATACACACAACCCAATTTTTTCGTCGCCATGTCCCTACTCATGCGGGCAAGTCCGTGCAATTGCAAGCTTGCCAAAGATATGTTCGCGTGCGCGCTGCACGTGCTTGCCTCCAAGGGTACCAGTCCGGCCCCATGCTTGCAATTGTCTATAGGGGGCATTCACTGGACGCCATATTTGAGGTCAATGTTTAGAGCGCATGCTCAGACTGAGCTCACATTAATAGCTTGCTAAGACCGGCAATCTTGATGGTGCGGAATGCACGTGGCCAAATAACTGTGGAAGCTCGCCGTCAGCACGTGATCAGCATTTGCGCACACAGATATGGCCGCCAGCGAATACCCCCTATACACGATGGCAAACAAGACATCTGTCCACCGCCACGTCCTTGCTCGTGTGAGCAAGCACGCGGGCAAGTGCAAGCCTGCCAAAGCTACCTTCAGGCGCATCCTGCACGTGCTTGCACGCATGGGGCAACAGTCGGGAACCCATGTTTGGAAACGTCTATACACCATTCTAATTTCAGCCACGCGTGCGATCTCCTCAACCCAGCACGCCAATCACGTTCCATAGGCACGAACACTAAAAATAAAACCGGCCGGGAGCCTTTTTTTTTATGTGGAGGAGATTGAACAGCCACGCCCCTAGCGGTACGTTTCAGCTGTGGGGACAACAAACCTAATTTTCCTGTTGTTTTTGATGAGAGAAATCGAAGGTGACGATTCGAAGCTAGACCGCTCCTCGTGCGACAAAAGCACTGGTCAGAGCTAAGCGCTGGTATGCGCTGGTGCTCAGACTGTGCTAGGTGAGGTTCAATTTCTTTGTTACGCTGTGTTAGTAAACACCAGGCTGTGGGGACAACAAGCTCGATAAGGCGCCCTCTATAGTTCGATCTCCTGCCGAATAGGTACCGTCGATCTTGCTGGAGTTGCCAATATGTCGCCCATGGCAGTGTTTACATTTAAAAAAAAATCGGTTATGTGTATGTTTATACAGCCTAGAACTTGGTCTGCCTCAACGGGCAACGATCGAGTCTCCCAGCAATAGATAAGAAATTTAGTCAGTGCGGTATAACCGCTAGCCTGGGGTCTTTAACGTGCATCACGCAGTAGCGATACACGACCGCACGCCGGTACGATGCTCATCCAGATCCAAACGGGCAGGGAGGGGACTGAACCAATACCACCTAGAATACAAGGCCTGCGCATGACGTTTCGTTAGTAGATCCCCGACCCGCCCCAAGCGGCAAACAGACTGAAGCTTGACGAGAGTAGGGGCCGCGTCACAACTACGTTCGATTCACTTGCGGCCACAGCTGTGTGCGTGACTGCTGAGCGCGAGCTGATAGCGAGCTTCCAGTCCATCTGCAACGTGCACGCGAACACTCCCTCGGCCAGGAGCGCGAGCCAGCACGCGCTCCTGGCTTTGAGACGTGCATTCCTAGCGCGCGCGCTCGTTCTGCCGAAGAACGCTTCCAAGCAGCTACCCGGGTATTAACAGCGCCCTCGAAAATGGCGTCCAGTGCCAGCGTTCAGCGTCCAGCGAAGGGCTTTTCAGCCCTTCGCGCAGCAGTAAGGCAATTTCACTCATGCAGTTGACGCTCCACGTGAACGCGTCTAACTTCATCGTATGCTATTGCAACAGACACTCGGCATGAGCATCTGTTTCGTTATCTGTTACACAAACCACTGAAGCAGGCGATGGAGCAGACGATGGAGCAGACGATAATGCTCATCCGGGCTAGCTAGGGGGCGCTGAGGGGATCTACTAGTGATGACGTTTAGAGGAGGAAACG
This sequence comes from Ixodes ricinus, assembly GCA_037355805.1. Lineage (NCBI taxonomy): Eukaryota > Metazoa > Arthropoda > Arachnida > Ixodida > Ixodidae > Ixodes > Ixodes ricinus. Next base: position 13,682 of record JAZHYW010022831.1, on the reverse strand, counting down.
CGCAGGCCTTGTGTTCTAGGTGGTATTGACTGAACCCAGGATCCCTGGTTTCTGCAGCGCGAGCTTTCGCTCCACGCGCTCCGAGCTGGTGTGCGCTAGCCCACTCGGCCACCGATCCCCCAATGTGTTTACATAGATGCGACGACTATAGACTTTTCCAATGTTTACAAAATCACAGTCCAGCGTGCGATCTTCACAGTCCAGCACGTGCGTGTTCGTCGCTTTGGAAAGCGACCAAAGCACGCGCTATACGCACGAACACTCAAAATGGCGCCGGCTACACGCTCTTTTTTGGAAACGTCTATACTTCGTTTCAGCTTAGGTCCAGACGCAGCCGATGCTACAAGCGCGAGCATGTGGCCCTGAACGGTGCTTGCACTGCACGAACGCGCTGCTTGGCAGGGACGCTGAAAGCCCGGAGCTCGCGCTTGTAGCATCGGCTGCGTCTGGACCCAAGCTGAAACGAAGTATAGAGCCACTCACTGAGCTGCGCTTATTGAGTGTGAGTGCGCTTATTGAGTGAGTTAAGCGTAGCTTATTTAGTGGCACTAGATGCGACCGTAGCGCATCAAATTGAGATTTGTCTATTTTGATTGGTAGCAGATGGGTCGAAGAGGAATAAGTAAGAAAGAAGACAGGCTGCGTGTCATCGCTTCCTGCTAGATTCAATGACGATACCACTTCTGTAAACGTAGTCAAAGTTTATCATAGCCACGCGCCGGGAGTTAGCAGAGCACAGGGTATGAGTTCCAGACATTGTTAAAGATCAGCTATTTCCGTCATCGCAGCAATTTGGCACGAGACGCTGCCCGAATGCATGCCGAGGGATTGATTGTGACGAGCCCAAATCGTATGCTCCTGCAACGCGTCTATGACGCAAAGTGCCTGCGTACTGCGCTAAGATTCTGCTAACAGCGATGCATGTGCGCCGCCATAACCGACCTTCAGTTTTTGTTTCCTCTTATTCTGTTCTCTTCACTTCATCATTGCCACAGCAGGACAGGTTAGTGCCATTTTAGGTGCTACCGTGTCTTCCTCCTTATCATAAGCATCTGTAGAGGCTCGTCAACACCCGCTCGTGATTTGTTGACAGCGCCAACAATGCGATCCCCACGACTTCGTCATCAAGTTTTGCGAAGGAGAGACTGAAAGAAAACGTCTGCTTTTGTCCTTATAATTAAGCGGCGACTAAGATTTTTTTAACCTCAGTGGCGTTGCGTGAGAGTGTACATACTACTTGGGTGTCACTGGTGCCCATAAGCCTAGTAAGCTTTTGTAATGTGAGAAACATCCCCACCCAATATTATTGCACGGCCTCTTTAATACTTGCCCATACGAGCGGGGTCAGAGCGCCTCCTTTTGCTAAATTGCTCAGGCACCAAGAAGAATGGAGGGAATGTACGTCCACACGCTGCACAGCTCGCCCCATCAGCTCCAAATGTTTGGAGTAAATGACTAAAATAAGGCGACGTGCGCGCGTGCAAAGAGATTTTTGTCTAAAGGTACGTTTGTACTCCAACGTAACGTCGACGGGCGCGGCGTAGCGTAGCGCGAGCAGATATTGATTGGTCACAGCTCTCGAGTTCCTGGTCGCCGGCCAATGAAAGGCGCGCGTCCTGCGCTACGCCGCGTTCACTGCTCTCAACGTCGGAGTATAAACAGCCCTTTAGGCGTTTGCTCTAGAACAGTTGCTGCGGCAGACGCCAGCACGTGGAGCCCGTGTAACTAACTCGCAGGGTACCCTTCGGTACTGGTAATTTAGCAAGAGGTATGTTGCATCAAATCACATGAAGCGGACACACACAGCTACCTGGGCAAGCTTCCAAACGCACGCGTATGTCCCACGGGCGAATATAGGGCAGCGCCAGAGAGCCAGAGCATCTCATTTGCAATTGCGCCAAGTCACGTGCTCGGCAGGCGAATTCAGGCAAATGAAGGTAACTTCAGCTCAGCGATGGCCACCATTACTCCATCTCACAAATATCTGCAATAAAGACAAAGGCACTGGCGCGTGAGCCTAGCTCAGCGAAATGCTTTTGTTTGTACGAGAACTCGTGTATAGGAGGCACTTTCCAAAGCCACGCGCTCGTGCCCATGCCTCTGTGTGCACTGCAGATGTTTGTTAGATGGATTAATGGCTTAACTTGAGCGAGGCACAAATTACGCCTGCTTGTCCACTACAAGTAGAAACTTGGGAGCGACCATCTTCCTTGCACTCCCCTCAACACCAGTGCCATTTTTAGCGTTTGCGTTATGACGCGTGCTTCTCTCGCTTTTCAAAACGACAAAGACGAGCGTGCTAGACTGTGGAGATTGCGTACTGCGCTAAGATTCTGCCAACAGGCATGCACTTCTTCGTCACAAGTGCCCTCCACGTGCGAGGAAAAGCCGGCTCACTCGAGCGAGAAAAACCTCCTCAAACAAGAGCGGTATGAAGCGGACCGCGCTCGGGTGAGCCTCGTATCACCACGAACGGAACAGGAAATACGAATGCACAACCCTTTTCCGCACCTTCTGAAATATCTACCCGCGGAGGATTCTCGGTGTCTATGTTTTGCTGTTGCTGTTTCCGGGAACGCTTCACGCTTACCCGACGAGTTGATTGACCGAAGACCTGCATAATTATACCGTGTTTCATTTTTTTATCACTAAAAACAAAACAGGAGTTACTTTTTTTTGTATTTACTGTTCTGTGTACAGCGCGATGTGCGAGTCGTGCCCTGTGAAATTGTTCTAAAAATATTGCTGAAGCCCCTCAAACATTTCGCTTCAACAAACGTTGGTGAAGGTCTGCGGGATAGAAACGAACAAAGGGTAGATTCTATTTTATTAGAGAGTGCACACGAAGGGGGAGGAAAATGCCCAATTCTTCCAGTGTAAGCTGGAGTCAGGTACCTGGTAAGTCGAGTCAGCGTCACCTGGGAGTGCCGTACAAACACTGCCTGCAAAAGAAAGAAGAGAGAAACTTCAATTTTGACGGTGTTGGCAGTGTTGCTTTCAGAGCGCTAGGATTTCAGGCTTCCGCCTGCTCATTACAAACACCATTGAAAAGAAAACAGTTTTGACGTATTTTAATATTATCATTATTTCTGACAGCAAATGTAACATGTTTCGACGATTGAAACCAGCTGGGTCAAAAGACTTCGCACACGTCCCGCTGACTTTCGAAACACCGTGACCAACCCTAGCTTCCTGGTTGCACCGGCAAAGTGACCCTTTTTTTTCGCCTTGATGCGCTGAGACACACAATGAGCCAATCTGGAAATACAGCCCGTTCCTCCCAACCGAGCGATGAACACGCCTCCTCCATTCAGCCCACCCTAATGCCAGCCTTTCAACACTTCGTCAGCCTTGCCGCAAGTTTCACAATGAATTCCACGTGCACGAAAACAATAACGCATTGTTCCTATTATGCGCACATTTTGTGCTTCAGTTACACGCCTCTTATAATCATTTAAGAGCTTCCAGCAAACCGTTTCCGAAGGCCAGATACCAATTCGGGCGCGCGCGCCCAATATCGCGTTATCGTTCTAGACAAGCACAGCCAACATCGAGTGCCTTTAATCCGGGGACAGGGAGGCACGAGTGCTCATAACTCTGTTATCTCAATATCATTATTAGAAACGTATACATGTCTTGCACCTGACGTCATTCCGTCAGCTCTCCGGCAACCACAAGATAAGAGGGGAAAGAGGAAGTATCTTCGTAACGGGGCTCTCGTTTGTGTGCCCAAGACTTGCCCAGAGGTCACTATTCTCCCTCTAGAAGATTATAGAAGATTAACCCTTCACTCAAAAGCAGCTTTCCCCTCTCCTTTTTCAATTGTAGTGCGAAATGGATGATGTGACGTCAGTGCAAGGCATGCAAATAGACTTATTGCTAAATTACCCACGAGTCAAGGAGAATGCTGGGAATAAAGGTACACGCGCTGCGCGCGCTCACCTTCCAGGTATAAAAGATTCGATGTAAATCACATAAATAAGGCGTTCACGAACGCATTTCACGAACGCGCGTGAAAGATGCCATTTGTTTTAGGCTTTTGCTTTAGCACAGTTGCTGCTGCAGACGCCAGCACTTGCAGCGTGTGCAACTAGACCCGCAGCATGTTCCTTGGTGTTTCGGCAATTTAGCAAAAGGTATATTTAGTTCATTTCAGCACGTGTTCGTGCGAACGCCTTCCAGCTGACGGGCGGTTTGTGGGGAGAGTACGTGCGTCAGGGTTGCCTTTGTTGCCCTTGTTCCGCTTTCCTCGTCGAGGCACTTTCAAAGTGCTCGCCGACGCGACTTTGCCAATACCAGATGCGCACGCGGGAAATCCCTTTTTCATTCCAGGGTGCGTTCGAAGAAGCGTGGAACGCCCGTCTGCCGGGGCGGCAGTTGCGAAACGTTGGGACTTCGTCGACACACACCCGCGATAGTGCGGACAATGGGAAGTACCGTATACGGGCTGGCCACTATGTAGCGACGACGACAGACGGGGTTTCTCACTTTCAAACGCTTTGGTGTACGTTCCCCGTTTTTCTTTTTCTTTCTGCAAACTCCGCGAAACCGAGTTCTAGACGTGTCGAAAGTGCACCGATTGCAAGACTATACTTTGTTGCAGGTGAAGGAAATCAGGAAATGCTCCCCCGCAAAGCCCTTCGCCCTTTCCACTTTAAAAGAGCAAACCCTGGAGTGAAGGAGAGTGGACTCGCCTTTTCTGTCACCTCCTTTCCAGCGTTTTCTCTTGTTACGTGAAAAGAGTGGAGGGCTTTGCGCCAGCTTTTTATGTTTTTCTTAATCTGCAACTTAGTTACGTAACTTAACTCTGCAACTCGACTACGTAACTTAGCTTAGTTACGTAATCGAGGCACTGGTTTATAGATCTTTCTTTGCTATGTGAATGCGTGGTTAGGAGAACAACGGAAAGATTCATCACTGCTAATGAAGGGTTGTTGGAAAAGTAGCCGACCATTAACGTCAAGGTGGCATTTTCCCGAATCATTAAGTTGTCTCCGAACTTTCTTTGATTGATATGTGTTTGTTTGATTGCAAAGCTCCCCAACAAGCTCCAGCACCGAGACAAAAAAAATACCAAAAAAGCATATTTGTGTTTTCCATTGCAGCACCAGAAATTACGATATTGACGTCAACCGGGGACAGCCTTTCGCGGCAATGCATGGTGCCAAATTAAGGTATATGCTTCCGTGCGCTCGCGCCCCTTCAGCACCCGTGAGCGCTGCGCATGAGCACCGTTCTCTTAAATGTTACAGAAATTTGTCGCCGAATATAAGCTATATCACTGTATACCATTCACATTCACGGTCCGGCAAGCTCGAGTCTGCTACTTGGATAGTCAAAGAGTGTATGTCTAATAAGGGACATTAATATACGGAAACTATATATCACGAACTGTGGGCTATGTGCCCGCATGGTCTGCTAATGATTACTTGGATGTCTTCGAATGAACGCAGCGAAGATTTGCCGACTTATTTTACCCACATATAGCGCTATTGACCACATATGAATTCCTCAACGAAGAAAGCTATTGCTACTCAGATGAACATTTGTTTCCGACCGCCATCCACGGGCCTCTGCTTTGGCCGGTATTGTTTTTTAGCGTTACCACGAATAAACAACGGCACCTAGACCCCGATCTTTATGGTGTGGGACGAAGCTGTGTCAGCATGAGTAAATAACGGTGCCGTGAAAAGAGGCGAGGGTCACTAAAGAAAAAAATTTAAAAGAAACACGCAACAAAACTAAAAAGCTGCGCGAAAAAAACACACAAAAAAACCTAGGCTTTTGGGAGTAAGCTCGGGAAACCAAAGCGTTGGGCCCACCAGTCATAAAACTTTACTACTCAGTTTCACCTTATGTTGTACCGCAGATAAGACTACAAGCGCGAGCTCCTTGCTCTAAGGCACATCTCGGCGGCACAAGCTCTCGCTGCAGCTCCCAGCAGCTATGAGCTCGCGCTTCTAGCCTTCTCTGCGGTACAACATAAGGTGAAACGGAGTATAATGCCCCGCTCTGAGAAATGCTTCGTCTGCACGAGCGCTCGCGCGAAGAAAGCCAACGCTGTACGCTGTTAGGACCGACCGGTTGTCTGACGACTTGGGCCGACTTGCTAGAAACAGCGTCTAAGCTGAGACTGGGGGAAAGAAAGCACTGCCGAAGTCAGCGCACGAACTGGGCGGGACTCAAGGCGCGTCTGAAGACGCTCCCGCGTACCAGCCTTTGCACTGCTTTCTTTCACCCAGTCTCAGCTGAGACGCTGTTCCAGCAAGCCGGCATTGGAGTACGACAGAGAGCCAAGCCAGGGCAGGAACCTCATCAGGAAGTAGGAATCGGGAAGGACCAGGGAGCAGGGAGGTGTCTCGTAAAACTCTGTTTCCGCCTTTATTTTTGCACAACTCTAGTTGTGTATCATACTGTTGCAACCCTATTCAATATGTCTCTCCTGTAAGGTATCTAATAATATACTTTGATTTTGACCTGCCTTGGACTACACACCACTCTTTTGTGTCGAAACGTCTAAAAAGTGTATCTTGTCATCTTTATAACCTAAAAAAGTTATTTCCGTTTGCAAGTAAAAAGTTTTCATGCACTCCTTGGTGTGCAGTGTCCTTGGATATCGAGTCAATCTATTTTTTAACGGCTCTCGACAATGGCACGCCAGATTTGATAGCATTCTTAGGGGGATGTTAAAAAGTGCTATTTATGGTTCAACACCCTCCTTAAGTGATAACTTATTTAGTTTACTCAAATTGCCTTGTTTATATTCGTTATTTATTCAGACGGTTTCTGGTGCAGTGGTTTTAAAACTGAGATGGCTCGTCTTCAGTTCAGGCGTCTCGGCTTCCGTGCGGTAGGAAAGTAATCCCATAAACGCTACTCGCTGGGAAATGGGCGCGAATCCCCCTTTTTTGTCCAGGAGGCTGTCGGGGCGCCGTGCGTCGCGGACAGACAGAAGCAGCAGGAGAGGTGCCGGTTGGTAACGACGCCTCGTGTTGACACTGGCGTCGGTCGACTTTGAACCGAAGAATGGTGTCGTCTGGTAACTCAAGGTAATCCTTCGGTGAGTCAATCAGAGTATTGGAGAAAGGAAATCAAAGGAAGTGTTGCTTGGCCTGTGGCCGAGTATGTCACATATTCCTTCAATTGAATGCCACGTCGTCCTTTTGTACGAGGGCACGTTGGCGACCCCATCGTGCCTCTTGCTTTGCTTCCGGGAAAAGCTCACCGGAACCACCCGGCTACGACGCTCAAGTCCGTGCACCTGTGGCGGTCGGACTGGACGGGCGAAAATTGTCTCTTGGGGCCTTTCACAACCACCCTCGCGCCGTTGCCTCCCATGACGCTGCGCCAAAATTCAGAGAGTTCCCGCTTTTCGCATACTGTAAACGACTTAATTTTCGCGGGCTCAAATTTTCGCGAATCGGGCCAAAGCTGAAATTTTGAAATTATTCGCGGGTTCTAATTTTCGCGAATCGAGTGTAGCTTCCGTAGCGTTCACATATTGCCCGAATCGTTCGCGGGACGTAATTTTCGCGAATTGTAGGCGATTCACACAATTCGCGAAAATTAGGTCCTCGCGAAAATTTAGTCGTTTACAGTATCCACTGTGCACGCCTGTTCCTAGAGTGCAAGCGTTGTTCGAGAATGATCGCATCTGTAACTTGGAGAAAGTAAAGATATATATTTCTTTTCTTGCTGGCCCGCGGGGTTGTGGGGGTCAAAGGCCGAAGAGGTCTTTTTCGGCGTCGAGTCGGAGGGATGCCACTTAATCTTTGTGATCGTACAGAGCAAATTGTTAATTTACACTTTTTATACGAATGCTATTGTTACAAACAATGCGCATATCTGATTTCTATGTATAAAGTAGGGAATTCATGGCGGACGTGTTACGGGGTCAGGTTCTAGCCAAAAACATACCTCCCTCGCCTGGGCACTGGCTTTTGATGGTACCAACTTTCTCGTCCTCGGGCAGGTTTCAGCCAAATGTTTGAAATCTTTACGAGGGCACGTGACGCAAACTGACCAATAGCCGGCATTGACATCCATCAAGCCGGCAGCTGACCCCGGCTGACAGCTTCGACGAGAACCATGGGTTCTGCTGTGCAGCGGGTCCCCGCCAACCCGGCGCCTCTGCTGAACCCGATCGACCCCGGATAAGGTTTGCCGGCACGTAACCCCCCCCCCCCCCCGGAATGAAAAACAGATGCGAAAGGCGCGCGGCCGGCGGAAACTTCACGAGGAAAAACCCTCGCCCGACGAACAAATCAAAACCAAAACGGTCGGCGGAACAACGAATATCGTCTCCCGCCCAGGCTCCAAGGGCTCGACCATCCTTACAGGGACAATCAAAGGGTACGTGAAGTGGTGATCTACGTGTGGTTACGACTGCTAACTAGCAGTTGTATTCTTGGCAAGCTGTGTTGCGGAGCCAAACACTACACTTTGAAAGGACCTTTAAAAAATATGCCTTTATGAAATCTTTCAGACCGTATTTCGCGACGTACCATACTTCTTTTCCCCTTAGGCCCAGACGCACCCAACGCGACGAGCTAATGGACCCAATCAGGCACGTAGCCAGGATTTTGTTTCGGGGGGGGGGGGGGCGCCCATGACAAAATTCTGTATGAGGGGGAGGGGGAGAGGAGGTCCCAGCAAAACGGAAGATTTCGGGGAGCCCGGGCCCCATGGGCCTCCCCCTGGATACGTGCCTGGACCCAATCAAGCAGAGTCAAGAGCGGAAGTCATTGGGCCTTTTCCTGTTTACGATTGGTTCAGCGGTGATAGCTAGAACACGTACAGAAACATAACGAACACCTTGATGGTGAGCTTTTGAGGCTGTGTGATTGGTCTCACCAGCTCAAAGCGTCGGCTTTATCTCCTTGCTTCAAGGCTCTTGGCGCATTTTGGCCTTAGCAGCTCTTGCGCCATGGAACCCCAATCAATCAATCTTTTCGCTTCAACGTAAAGCGGGTTAAAGTAAGACTTCACCAATACCAATATTTCGCAAGAAAACGCAGGAAAGCACATCTCGAATTGAATTTAACGATAACCAAAAACACCTGGTAGATGTCTGTGGAGCTTCGATGAAATGTCGTGAAGACATCAGGTCAGTGAGAGCAGCGCCACAACGGGAAGAACGCTCACTCGTAGAGATTACTTAGGCATGAACGTAGTAGCAAGGAGCTTTAGCGAAGAAAATCACAGCGGAGTTGGCCACCACTGGTTTCAGTTTCGGGTGGTCTTTCCGGCAACAATTTTTTGGGGGATGTTCCGGAATTGCGTGTGGTATGCATTATGTAATGTCGACGCTATACGAAATGTCGACTTAAACGGGCCCGAATGCCCACTTCTGCCGATGGCGGGATATCCGCCTTGGTCGACTGCTACGAACTCGATCACTACGGAGTCAACAGAACTATCATTGATGCTAAAGGGGTGTTCACACGGGGAAAAAATTCCTCCCCTTGCTCCCCGGGCTGTTGTAGGCATCCCAGGGGGATGGGGGAGGGTTAGGCAGTGGCTGCACAAACATTACCCGCCTTTGTGTGAGATCTCTTTGCAAGTGGCGGTATGTAGTTCGCGTGGCTGGCAACTTTACTGATTTTGCTAAGCGATATGCCGGCGGTGGCACCGGGATCGCCTAACGTGTAGTGGCTTACGCTGTTCCGCATGTCGTCCGCGAGGTGCCGGAGTTTTCGATATTCCTCCATGAATGCCATCCTCAAGCAGCTCCTCGTAAAACTAGTCTTTGGGATGCATCCACCCATTCAAGAGACATCTTATATTTTTAGCAGGAATCAGTTCGTCGTCTCCTGCATCTAACAGGGCTGCTGCCATAATCGCGTATCGCCTTTTCATGTACGCCTCCATTTTTCTACTCTCGTCAGCGTGCGCCGAGCCTTGTTGTCCAGAATGCGAGCGCTAACTAAATGCATCTGATAAGGCTGACATCCCTCTAACTCCCCACCTTTCGTGTGATTCCTGGTGACCGGGGAGGGAGTCCTGCTTGTTCCGCCGATCGCTGAAAAGGATACCCCGTGCGAACGGCCCGCATAACTCTGCAAAACCGCGCACATGTAATGAAAAAAAAAATAATAATAATCGCCGCGGCGTTTTTTATGGTTTCGGGGATGCGGAGAAAGCCGACGTCCAGGATTACGTTTCAACGACAAGAACGTCAGCAGGAACGACGAAAATATCTGTTCACACTCGGAGCAGAACCGCACCGCGCTCTTGGTAACCGCTTCGGGGACAATCTTTTACAACCAATTTTTATGAACCGCTGGCCCACTCGACAATCGCAGCTGTAGATACTGACGTGACGCTCAGCAGAGGAAGTTTGGACCGGCATTGAGTAGCTCCCAAAACTACTCTTACTCGACATGCGTTGGCGTACCGTCATGTCGGAATACAAGGGTACGTACGCATGTTGCGAAGGCAATCCATATGGCATTTATTTGAGCGAAAATAGAGGTCAGTGTTCAAACTATTCACACGCGAAAGGTCCACAAAGCTCGCGTGAGCATATTCCATTCAGCAAGCCAGCCGGTGGTGGGTGGATGGTCATGGAGAGTCTTCAAAGCAGCGTTCCATCGGAGTGCCTTACTAGGCCTATCCTGGTTAGTCCTTGGCGGTCGCTTGGTCGGTGGAATCGTTGTTGTAGCTTTTTCGTGTATCCATGGTTCCAGTGTTTGTCTCTGCGGCGTTCAGCTTCAAGTATTTTTCTCTCTCTCTCTCTTGCTACTTGAAGTCGGGACGCGCGCGGAGAGCACGTAAAAATGTCCGTTGGTCGTTGCGACGACGTAAGCGAGCAATGTTGCCGGCCATGTATATTTCATCGTACAAAGTTCGTATATACACCTCTGGAGCTTTCGTAGGTTTTCGTCGTAACTTACGCAAAACTTATGATAATTTTTGCTTCGTGAAAACGGATTTGTTCTTAGGTTTCGTCGTGCGCACATTTTTTTGTCGTAAGGTTGTTTCGTGAATAAGCTCTGTTACATGTTGCGGACGACGAAGACAAGGCAGACGAGTCATGCAAATACGGCTCTAGGCCCAATCGCGTCTCGGCCATCATGGCCACTGGTGATGTGGCGACATCTTCGTTATGATTCATGTCATCATACCCACCGCTCTCGTCACGTTGGTCGGCCATCACAGACATGAGGCAGCTCCGCCGGCTCCAAGATACGCTACAGCCCTCGGGTACTTCGATTAAGTGAGATTGTAACGCTTTGACGCCTCCAGTGGCAGAGATCATAAATGCGGTACGCTTGCCCTGCATGACGTGATGACGTGAAGGCCGCGCCGGATCTTCCAAGATTCGTCGCGTTCTTCGACGGCTGATTATGAAACGCTCGCCAAACTTCCGTTATTTAGAAAGAAAAATATATCCATCCGCTTAAAATACAAGCATGCGCTTATCAATTACAGGTCTAGCTTATCCTATCCGACATATTTATTCAGGTCTTCTGTATATTTTAAGTTTCGATTCGTTGTCCCTTCAAGGTGGAACGAAGTACAGAGTTTTTTTCGGAGGTTAACGTATAGACTCTATACGTACAAACCTGCGTTATCGCTATCATTCACGCCCCATCATCACTGACTGTTTGGTTAAGACGAGGGAAGCTTAGTTCTAGGCACACCGTGAGGCGGGAGATAAGCTATTCCGTCAACGCAATAACCTTATCGGCTCGTATTTTCCCATAAGTGTGTTTCCTGTTATCTTTATTGCCTGGATACGTCTTTTACACTCACCGCACCTCCACGGAAGCCGTGCTGGCCTGGCCCGTATCGTGCTGTCTCGGATGCTATCGTATCTTAGGTCTTGAGGCATTTCGTGCACAATGGTGGTGCATTCCCCACCGCCGAAGGTTCCTGCATGTATACCGCGCCACGATGCACTAGAACCACGGACCACTGCAATTAAAACAATACAAAAAAAACGTTTTCGAGTTTATTTATTTATTTATTATTTTGCCGAACACGAAGACAGCCATTTGCGGCGTACAATATTAGGATCCCTGCGCATGACAAAGCGTTGTAGAAGGTAGGAACCTCAAGCTGGAGGCGGGAAAACTGAAGCTCCTCTGCTGTTCTCACCTTGTCAGTGACAAAACGGAGCGCAAGTTCGTCTGCTTCTATTGAAGAGCTGTGGTGACGTCAGAACGCCGAGCTCTGATTGGCTCTGATTGAAAGATGGTGGATAGATTTCAAAGCAGGCTGCCTTGTGGTCTACCCACTATCCTTCAATCAGAGCCAATCACAGCTTGGCGTTCTGACGTCACCCCACCCCTGGCAAAAGAAGCAGACAAACTGGCGCTCCGCATACGGCGAGCAAGCGTTCTAATATGCGTCTTTCGCACACTTGAACGGAAGGAAGAGCAGGCCAATCAGAGGGCAACTGGAACGCGCGATGACGAGGCAGCCCAGCTTACCCCGCCATTGGTCGAGGTCGGGGATATAAGCAAACGCACGTTGTCGCATTTGAGGGGTAAACAAATGCTATGCGCCGAGAAACTGAGGGAGAGGAATAGATGAGTGCGCGCTGGGACATCAGAACGTCGAGCTCTGGTTGGAATGATTAGTGGGTACGCCGAAAGCTAGCAGCTTTGTCTCCCCTGCGCTCGTCGAAAGCGCTGTTTGTGTGCACGGGTACCCATCAAGTTTATAGCCTTTTCCCGGCCTCCGCCTCGACAATTCGATGATAAATAAAAGTCATCGTATTGCACTGCATTGTATTCTCGGAGGTATGCAAAAATTTGAAGTTATTTGTGTTTATATACATAAAATGGTAGTGTTTTTTTACGTCTGTATGTATGTACTGTATTCAGTATGAACACTAATATGGAAGCTGTAAACGATATGGGACGAAATGACGAAAAACTTGCCACGGGCGTAACACGCGTGACATTCCGGAAACGCTATGATGCTGCGCAAAGGTGTGACTCTCAGGTGACCGCTGCTTTACGAGCTTCCGCAGCGCTTCGTGTATACTCCGAGGTATACGTGGCACACGCACGCACGCGCTCCCACGGGTTGCGGGGATCTCCCGGCGATTCCGCTGAGGTGGACTCTTTTTCTGCGCCGGCGGATGTCACGTACTCCGGGCAACCGATCGCGGAGATACAGGACCCCCGGTTCGTGCTGTCCTGGGTGCCCAACGCTCGCTTCCAATCTTGGTCATGTGGATTGCGAACACGCGGTCGGTTCGATGATTCCGGAACCGAACAAGACCAAGAGAACGAGCTTCAGCGCAGTCTTTACAAATAAGTGAATTTGCCCATGCTGATCACTCGCATAATTTGAATACGGCCATTTCAGAGCTGGTGCTACGTCAGGAACATGGACTTGCGTACAAGCAGGACGAATACTCTAGAACGTCGCGAGAAAATTCCCGCACTATCGTGTCAAATTCAGCGGTAACACAAAATAGTATACTATGTTCTGTTGCCACTACCAAACAAACACCGGCGAATATATTCACCGGTGTTTGTTCGCAAACAAGCTCTCTACCGCCCCCTATCGGCGAACCTCTGCGTGTTTTTTTTTGCATTCTTTGGTTTTTGTACAACTTTCTACAATGAGCCCAGGTTTGTACAAAAGTAGTACAAATAATTTCATTAAAGAAATTCTTCTTACCCGATCGCTGTGCGTAGCTGAAGAACAAATAGTGCTCGGGA